>VXAV01007103.1:202577-234362 GCA_013399715.1 Alectura lathami | reverse complement strand
GGGGCCGGCAGCCGCCGCCGCACAGCGCCCCCTGGCGGGCGCGGGGCGGAACAGAAGAGAGCAGAGCAGGCGCGGCGTTCCCAAAATAGAGCTTTAATGTATTTATGTATGTACACACACACGCTCACCATACAGAAGCTGGAAGAAGAACGCAAAAGAAAGGCATGCCTCACGAAGCGGTTGAGGTGCGCGCAGCGGGCGGGCTCCCGACGCCGGCAGCTCCTCCCGCGAGGGAGGAAAGACAGACAGCTCCCAACCCAATCCAGTGTCAAAAAAAGGCTTAAAAACCGAAATGTACAAATGCAGCCTTAAAATGGTTTAGTGCAAATATGAAAATTAACAGCATAATTTTAAGGTATTTAAATAAGCTTTAATATAACTATAGTGCTTTGTTCCTATACACGTTTTCCATCAACAGATCCAGCAGCAGGGGGGCATGTCCTGTTAGAGCTGAAACAAACCCACAGCCTGGGAAGAAACAGCATAAAGTCCTTGGTTAAATCATTTATTCATAGTTCACTTAAGTTTAATAAAGGGAATTGGGGTATTTGTTAGTGGAGGAGGAAAGTATTTATCCATTTACTGATTCTGGAGCGGATGGGCAAAGGGAAGGGGAGCAAGGGGATCAACAAACGCCGTCCCTTGTCCTGGCGTTCAGCGCACGCAAATGCTGGTGGTGCAACTGTCCGAGCAGCACGGAGGGGCCGTCCCCGGCCGCGCCAGAAGGTCTCGCCGTCAGAAGGTCTCGTCGTCGTTGCAGTCGGCTGTCCAGTGCCCGAACACCTCGCAGGTGTCGCAGTAGGGCCGCTCCTCCCGCCTGCTGCCGTGGTACGCCGAGTGCGGAGGCTCCTCCAGCATCTGCGCCTGGGTCGGGCAGTCCTCGGTGTCGTGCAGGTCAAAGCAGCCGCAGATGTCACAGAAGAGGCGAAGCTTCTTCTTGGACAGGCTTTCTTCCTCACTGCAAGGTCAGCACCAGCACACGTCAAGCAGAGCGCTTCTCCCTCCCGCGGTGGGAGGCCTGCTTCCCCGCCCTCCCGATGAGCTACCACAGCCGTTGAAACTAAGGAGTGCCACAGCGGTCAATAAAGAAAGCCTTACAAAAAACTCTGCTGGAGATCCGACATCTGGGCTACCCTGCAGAACCCCAGATTCCCCTGCACACAGTACTTACTAAACACATTGCTCTGTGTAAGTACGTGCACACGCACAGATGTTATTTGAAAGGGAAACGCCTGGAAGCTAGTTTCTCTTCTCCTTGATAGAAGAGATCAGAACTCACAATTTACAAAATAAATATTAATTCTGTTTCTTTGACTGGGTCTCCCCGTTTCAGCATAGCTAATGGCATCTTAGGAGCAAAGACTAAACTTGGAGAGGGCTGACCTCACCCAAGACTGACAACAGGTACGTTATGACGCACAGCGTTCACGGCAGGTAAGTACAGGGGATCACTCTGCACCACCCAGCACACTGCAGTGATGGATCTCAACAGATTCAGGCCGCCTAAACTCAGGAGGAAGCTGTGTGTCGTTTGTGGCTGCTGAAACCAGGCTGATGCAGCTGGCAGAACTGACTGCTGCCAGCAGCTCCCAGAACACACGCCAAGATCGCCCTCCAGGATTTGTACCTGTCGTAGTTGATTGTCTCCTCTTCATTGCCGTTGAGGGCTGCTTCACACATTCGCTGTATTTTCAAGTTCAGTTCTTCGTTTCTCCTTTGCAGATCTACTATCACTGAATTCAGGAAGTCAATCTGTGACATTGAAGAACACGGTAGGTCAGGATGTTGACAGAAAGCAACCACCACAGGAGAAGCCCTCAAAATGACGTGCATTAATTTTTACCCCGGGTCACCGCATTACAGAAGGAGCGTGTGGAGCTGGGAAAAACTTCCCAAAGGACCTCGGAGCCCCTCAGTATGACTCCTCAGAGCTCAGGAGCCAGCCAGCTCTGCCCAGCCCATGCATCTGACAGACAGCGGTGGCTCTCAACCCACCGCTGGCAGATCAGGCTCTTTCCTAATGTTACAATTCGAACGTGGAAGCCAGCAGTGTGAGGACTGCAGCTCTGCTGCTCTGGACCTGCCGCTCAGGCGGACGCACCGGGGGCTACCAGGTCACTCCCTGAGCAGCCCCGGAGCAGCAGCGCACGCACACAGCACCTCCCGAAGCTGGTCACAGAGATCAGTGGGTCAGCACTGCAGAAGCACTGCTGACAGTAAGCAAGTAACGCTTGGCAAATGCATGAAATAAAGTAAGCCCAGAAGTGGAACAAACCTCGTGCTGATCAGAAGAAAGCATTGCCATCAGCAGTTGAATTCAAGGAGGCAATAAACAAACAAACAAACAAACAGGAAAAGATTGGTGGTTAGTGTACGTTGATTACTCTGCTTCTGACCTCCGAACAGACGGTGGCACTACGACGGACATTTTTCCTAAACCTGCCACCAAGCACATGGTAACTGCGCAGCTTCCTTGCCCCACTGCTGCCAACCCTCATTCTGAGTAAGCTGTGCAGTTAAAAATACAAAGATCAGCAATTTCAACTGCAGCTTAGACGTGGCGCTGCTGGAGCGCAGGCAGCCCGTTCCCCCCAGATGGCAAGATCCAGAGGCTCACGTTGGCCACCCCTTGTTTGTATCCCAGAAACCTGTGGGGATGACGCGTGCACCCTGCGGGGCCGTGCCTCACCAACAGGCTGCAGGGCAAGGTTTGCTGCCCACAGTTTTCCTGCTTGCTTCCTCATGTTCCAATAGCTTTTTCTAGCCACTGGCATTTCCCCTCAGAAGCAGAAGGTGAAAAGAAAAAACTGTCCGTGACAGTCCTGATTTCCAAAGCCTGCTAGGAACCGTTTGGAAACAGCTCGCTCTGCCTGTACACACACTGCTCTTCTAGCATGCTGGTGGTTCAGATCAAATAATCAAATACCTGCTTCTCTTCTGCAATTTCATCTTGAAGTAGATTAGCAGCAATGTCACCTTTAAAGAGAAACAAAAAAGCAAGGCATAAATATCCAGAAACCTAAAGGATGAACTATACAAAAAAACGGCTTAGCCAGAGGCTGAGCACAGCGGGCTGGGCTCCACGCCCTGGAACGTCTCGCTCACGCTGCCTGCTATGCGCTCTGGTCAGGGTGACTGTCGGGGATTTTATTCTTGACCAGTGCATTACAAAAGCATATTCCATGTTGCACATTATTTGTTAAAATACAGAAATGTACGTTTAGGTGACAGCTAAAGTTCACAAAGAAGTAGTTCTGGAGTGGCTCACACACGTGTCACTTCAGGACAGACTGCACCCTTGCTGCAGTGTAGGCGGGGCTAACTGGTAACGCTGGGAGCGTTCACGTTTTGCAGCTGGTCAGATTTCCTACACCCACGAAAGCTCAGGTGTGTTCTACAACAGGAGGACCCACTTCTCCGGAGGTTCAGCTATGTGAACCTCATTGTTACCATGTGTTTAACAGCTGCAAATCCGCAAGATTAAAGCACACAGACGACAAAGAAGCTGTCTTTTACCTGAGGGGCTAGCTGCAGTTAGCGGCCGTTCGCTGCTTTCCTTGAGCTTTTGCTCCAAGTTCTTCACCTTCTCCTCAAGTTTCAACTTATCAGACTCCAGCGACTTAACCACCGACTGTAAGGTTTTCGCAGAAGCGTTTTCTCCACGGAGCACTGTGATCTGTAAGAGTTATTGGAGAATACTCAGGTCTTCCAGAGTGAAGTCAATGAGCGAAGGCTACACGCTGAGGGCTACACTGCCATCACAAATGCAAGGCAGCACTCCCCTAACGAGGCACAGATACCTGAAGATTTAATTCTCACGTTTAACTTTGCTAAATTAATACAGTAAAACAAATCAGCCAACTCTTCAGCTGGAAGCTAGCCACAGGATTAGGAAGCATCCTGCTTTTCCTCCTTTACCTCATTTCTGAGTTTTTCCAGTTCTTCATCCTTCTGTGTGATCAAGGCACTAGTGTCACTGATGGATTTCTGTAAAGACGCTCTCTCTTCATCAATTTCTTTTTTAAATGCTGGTTCTCTAGAAGAAAAGCAAATACAACCAGGAATCATCTAAAGAACGGGTTAATGTTGTTGCCTAAAGGAGTCTAACTGCAATATTACGATACCATAAGAAGCTGTTCTTAAAAACAAACATCGGTTCTGTACTTAACAGAGACCTTAGATCTCTATAAACATTTCAGGTTTTACAACTACAGAAACAAAGCAAAAAGTTTACCTAGGTAGTACATGCCAGAATCTGCAACTCATCGTACCCATTTGGATTTAAAGGACCAAGTTAACAGACTGGGGAGATACAGGATAAACAAACACGTTGCACAGCGCTGCACGAAACCTGACATCAGAGTTTTGTTCCTTCTTCAGAATTACTAACAAGCAACAAAACATACATGCAAAGCTCAGGATACAGTTGTCATGCAAAGCATTGATGATGCTGGAAATATCAGATGGTCCTCACTAATTTCAGCAGCATTATTTCCTGAAATAGAGACTTTGGGCATTCTGGGCTTCTAACAACTGATGTTCCATAGAAATCCATGTGGGATTTGTTTTACTTCATGAGAGGTTTGAAAAACAAATCCTCCAAAGCAGGCACAAACCCTTCTGCATCCTAATGTCCAGGCTTTCTAGCTTGGTCAGTTGGTCTAATGAAAAAAGAGAGATGACTTCTGCCTACAGCCCCTGTCCTGCTGGTGTTCTCCAGGCACCAGGCGATGCCAGCAGGGTCCCCGAGAGGTGACAGGATGCACACAGACGAGCAGCTGTCCTCTGATGGAAAGACTATTGCCACAGAAGTTCTGTGCAAGCTACAAGGTTTGTGTTCAAAAACAAAACAAAAAAGCCACCAAAAAACATTTCTTGCTACTCCAAGATCTGTGTTCACTTATTCAAAGGAGAAACTGCTTTTGGCAGCACCAAGCAGCGCCTGGCAGCTGGCCTCTGCGGACGAAGCCTCCGCGCGGTTCTGTTTGCCGGGGGCTCGCTGCAGAAGTTAGCTGCTTTTCTTCTTACAGGCTCTGAGAGGACTGATGACCAACTGCACTATCTGCATGCACCCCACCACACAGACAGCACGAAGAAGCCAGTAATTCAAAGAGACCACACGAGACGGTGATTTCATGTAAGAAACTGCACAAAACCGCGCTCTCTTGGGACAGTTCAAGGGACTGGGAGCAGAACGCGTCCTTGTGGGACACCAGGCAGCAGGCAGGGGACAGCTGACAGGTGCAAACGGAGGAGTTTTTGTATCCACGGTATCTACAGTTAGTGAGAGCCACGATACCCAGAGCATGAAGTACGACACATCTCACCGGCTCGATAAACGGGAAACTCAACAATGAGAGCACAACCCGTGTAATTCTTTCATTGTTAAGGTTCTACTCAGAAAGGAAGCAGCAAGTGGAGAATCTGGGGTTCAGAAAAGCTGATGCAGCTACCAAAAAAGAACCAAAAGGTTGATTTTGCTGTGTTTTTTACAATGAGAGAATTAAGATAAACGGAAACACAGCAAGTAGCAGACCCTGCCTTCAAATACAAGCTGTGCTGTTAACAAAAAGGGCAGCGGCATTTCATGGGCTGCCCTGTCCTCTGCCAGGCCTGATTCAGCAGAACACTACGAGCACGACAGCAGTCCGTGTTCTTCAACAGGATTATTCACATGCTGTAGCCTAACCCATGGCCCAGCTGCCTTGCTGAATCGGATCAGAAGCGCAGGGTGGTGGTGTGGGAACCGAACGCCCCGCTCACGTGAGGACACTGCTGCCCTCCCCAGTCCACAGAGCTGCAGGGGGAGGGACACCTGCAGGGTGCTGCCCACGGGTGCTGCCCACCTGCCTCAGCCAGGTCTCCCTTTGCTCTGCACGTGGCAGTGAGGGCAGACGGAAGCCCCACGACTCATCCCCCGCCAGGAGCCTGCCCTGGGCCGTCTGATCCTCATCTGAGAGATCGAGGCCAGACGTGGGCCTTTGTACAGATGGGGGTGCCTTGCCATTTATCGGCCTTGTAAAAAGGAGGCACGGGCACTCAGCTGGTTGAAAAGCGCAAACAGTTTGTAAGCATATAGATCTGTATTTACAAACGTGATATGGGAGTCTAGGGCACTGTAGCAGGAGGGGAAAGAAACAGAAGAAAAGAGGAGAGAAAACAGGAGCGGGGGAAAAGGTGCCTGTATTACAGCACTGTCTTTTTCTTGTAAGCAGTCTTGCCAGGAACAGTCCTTTACAGCTCCCGTTAGAGGCCCTCTGAGACGTACAGACTGGAAAACCCACACCACTGGTGTATCTCACTGCCTGCTTCCGTGGGGACCACAGTTCACTTCCAGCACCAGCAGAGAGCCTCCCGCAGTGGGATCTCAGCTCGAGCCGTCTTTTCCGCCATTCGTATGGGAGGCAGTAAACTTAAAAACAGGGAAACTGATCCAGCGAACGTAAGCTGCTTCCCTGACAGTTCATATCCAGAATATCTGCTTGTCAGCAGGGATTAAAAAATGAAATAATAATAAAAAACAGATTGCCATTTCACATGCCATTTTAAAATTTCACTTTCCAGAGGAGGTTACAGCATATTTTGATCAGTGTGAAGTTGTCATGGGACACAGACAGGTGTTTTGTTGTTGTTATAACACTGGAAAAAAAAAATCACCCAGATTCTTCCCTTACTACAAAAATAAGAAATTCTAAGAATGAAGCAGGTACCTTAAAGTGTTACTGGGCAAGCTTTAAAAATGCAAGATAACAAGAACCAGACGTTAGAAACATGGAGTAGAAATGCAAAATACTATAAGGAAGAAGTAAATTTGCACCCAGGACTTTTTTTTTTTTTGTAAAAAATATAGACTATATATTTATATGTATATATATATATAGCTGAGTATTTTACAAAACAAAAGCAAGACACCAAGGGACAAAGGCAGCCAAAATATGTACAACAACTTTACTTAAAAAATATATATATTATTTATTATAACGTGGATAGACTTTCTTGAGTCTTACCATTAAAGACACACAGATATAGCAAAGGAAGCAAGGGTAGGAAAGGGAAGAGAGAGGAATGAGATGAGTATCGATAAGTAGCGCAAGCTCAAAGACAGTCAGACAGTTAGCAACCCACAAGGCACCTCAGGAACTGAAGTTACACAGAACCCCACCAGATCCTAACGGCTGATTTCCTGTCACCCCGGGGTGTGGAAGGGAGCCAGGAGAGCTACTGCTAGAGACCTGACTACCTGGAAGGCACAGCTGTCTCTGTTTCAGAGTCTCAGGATTCCTAAGGCCAAGGGAAGAAATCATCGCTCGTCACCAGCTTCAGTGCAATTTGGGAATTTAGAGAGAGAATTTTTCCTAAGAATTTCTGTAATTGCTTTTGAAAAGGCTACATTTTTCTGAACACATCGTGGTGCACAGCCCATTGGCTTTCCCCACAAACAGGGGCAAGACAGGAAGCTGGGCCATGCACTGAACAGCACAGGTTGCAAGGGACGCCCCAGCCATCCAGGCCAGATCTCCTGGTGTTTAACAGCGGTGCTGAATGAACTGCAGCGCCTGCAGGACAGCGAAACCAGTATCTCAAAACTGCACGAACAGGCCAATGAAGGCTGGATAACTGCCTTTATTATTATTATTATTATTATTTTAATACCTATCCTTATCATCACTGTATTTTTCCATTACTTCTTAAGAGCTTGACTGGTGAGGATCTCTATGTACGATATTTATCAGGCTGATGAGCAATCTAATTATTCCAGAGCAAATTAAAATGAAACACTGAACTGGTTACTGACAATGCACAGAGCTAGTACAATGCAAGAGGTGCATAACTGAAGAGGAAATGTAAATACCACTTCTGAGCATGTTTTTTCGTATATTAGTAACTGCATTTTCATCTCCCTCTTAATAAGGAAAATGTGGAAGATGCTGCCTGTAAGCCCGGTCTGTATGAAAGCCTCAGCACTTAACTACGACATAATAGAACAGAACTGCTTTTTCTTAGCTTTGTTTTGAATTACGTTTTGTCAAGTTTTCTGTAGGACTGTGTAGTTAAATATGTATGAGGAAAAAAAACCTTACCTCTTTTTCATCTCTAGTAACTGGTTATTGAGTACCGATCTCTCCTCTTCCAGCTAGAACAGAAAGAAAAAAGCCTACAGTTAATACACTAGGGGTTACTTCCTTAGTACAACACCAGAACACCATTATGCTCATAAAACAGACGTGGGAGAGGCGACAGACCAAGAACATCAGCTGGCAAGGGGCCGTTACTGCTCCCAGCAGTACCCGGAGTCCCGCGCACGCAGAGGTGCGAGGCGCAGCGGGACAGCACCTCTCGGCCCCATCGCGCAGAACCGTGAGCGCTTCTGCGCCCAGTGACGAGGTTTAGCCCTGTGCCGATGAACTGCTGGCTGTGCTGTCGTTTGGCCTGGGTGCCTGCAGTACCGAATCCCTGGACCTGCTGCTGTAGCACCCTGGATAACTGCACTACTGACCCGTGTTGGTTTCTGTACCGCTACATACATTATTCATCCCTAAAGCTGCTGGTCTGGTGTCTGTTACTGTGCCCCAGGCCTATGGCTCTGCAGGGCCACGATAAACCCTCACAACTGGCAAGAACTTCAGCTGAACGTAGTGTCTCTGCAGGTTCGCAGGGTGCAAACGGAGTGATGAGCGGTTCTTGTGCAGAACGAGACAAGGCTTTACTTTGTTAGAGCAAAGTAAAGGACAGCAAGGTGTGGGGGCAGCTGTGCAGCTTCTAAACCACTGCTGCAGCTGCACCCAGTTCTGGATTGAGCCTTGAGCAGCTCTGTGGCAGAAAGGGCACCCCCCCTTCTCCCATCAAGGTTTCTCCAGCACCCTGCTCTCTCATTACCCTCAGCACAGACTTCTCGTATACCGTTAATAAAGCTAATGGATGTTTCCACAGCTCTTCCAGTGAAACCAAATTGCCTGGGCCGGTCTGAGGCTCCCGAAACACCACAGCAAATAATCTGAAGCCCAAAAGCTCCCCAAGCCTAGGCCAGGGATCTTTAACTAATTACAGACAGCTAATTATTTATGAATCGATAGAAAAAGCCACCCCTCAGCGTCTTTAGGCACTTTAACCTTTAGAGGTCAGGATAAATCATTCATGAAAGAGCATTCATCAATTTTGCAGAGCGTGCCACACGCAGCCACAGATTCACTAACCCAACGGACTGGCACACTTGCTAGAATTTGTAGTTACCATAGTGACTGCTCAAAATACGTAAAACACAGCTTGCTACCTTTCCTACTGCCTGTCAGTAGGCACAAACTCAGACTGAAGCACATTCTGTGCTCTCCTCCCTGTTGCTGTCCAGTTTTTCAGCATCTACTGCGTAAAATGCAGCAAACCTGCTGCTCTGTGTTAGACTTCATCAGCATGGACACTTGTTCTCTTAAATCCGACTGAGCACTTCTTCACAGCAACATTTTTTCAGTCCCTATATACAGCCTGAAACAACAAAGCCCAAACCATGCTGTAGCGGTGCCTAAATACAGAGCGCATTCACCAACTGACAGCAGAGTAACAGCGTTGGTGGGAAGCAGTGAGACTGTGCTGACCTGAGCTAGGGCTGTCAGTGATAATCGCCAAGAGCCTGGTCGAGTCGAAGGCTGAACAAGCAGGCTGGAGTTTAGGTTAGCTACGTTCTAAAGGGAACCTGAGAAAAGTGGCTCTGCAACTACAAGAGGCCACGGAGTGAGATTCCAACCCCTGCTTCCTTTGGGGACTTTCTGAATATCAGCTCTGGCTGCATGCGATGGGCAGAAAGATTTGACCGATGTCGCTGAATCCTTCTCAAGTTACAACTCTTTCTGAAAATAACAGGTTGCCGCAAAGGTTCTGAAATAATTTAAGAAAGCATGTGGGAGTGGGGAGCAGAGCTCCCACTGGCTGTTGAGGAAGACATCATTCTCTTATCACAGCACTACTCAGATGCAGCATGAGTCAGTGGTTGAGCCCACACGTCTGGGACTCTTGTTAATCATCTCCAAAGGCTCTTCAGGTTGAAGAAGCTCCTGCATTACTCCGAGCAGCAGCCAAAAGGATTTAGAAACCTGCCAGATCTGTAGTTACTCATCCTCAATATTTCAAAGCAGGTTCCTGGGGGGAGAAGTCAGCCTCTTGGCTGTGAAAGCATTAGGCTGCGGTACAGGACCGAAGGCACCTGTTCCACTGCCACCGAGAGCAGGCAGACCTGTCTTCTGCAGAGTGCTCCCCCAGAAAGGCCGCGGATAAAAGCATGTCCCACTCCTGCTTTTGGTCTGCACCTTCCACAGATGCCTTCACGGTGTCGTTATCACTGCAACTGCTCCACATGAACTACACCCACTGCATTTAATGGATGTGAATCCGGTACCTCTTTTGGCAAGTGCCGGTGTTACAAGCTGTATAACTAAGCCCATACTTTAAGATTCCAGCGTGCCCAAATGTAATAGTAAGAATAAATGAATTAGCAGTCTCTATTTCCCCTATAAACTATCACCAGAAAAAAGCCCAGATCAGTTCTAGTCCTCCAGCAGCCAGTATCTGACTGCAGCCCTGTCCATGTGCATGCACAGGATCGTGTCTGAGGGAGCATACCCATGCACGGCGCTTTTTATAGCCTCCAACCAAGTAGTTTTAAATAGTACTCTGAAAGACATCCTAAATACTTTTTTTTTTTTTTTGAGGGAAGGGAGAGCAGGAATAAGGAGAAAATTAAATAGATTTCCTTAGTACTGCTTAGATGCAGATTTCATAGTTGTATAACGAAATTGCTCTTGACAGAAACAGCGAGTGCTGATACACTTGGCTAAAGCATATTTGATGTAAGCTTATTCCCAAGCCTCCTGATATCCTTCGTCGGTTACGGAACCTGCTGGGAGCCTGCAGTTCTAACCTCCAGCGCAGGTGGTTTCCAAATGTATTTTAAAACATTCTCAGAACAAGTCATCTTTCAGTCACAAACACGCAGTGCAACGCCACCCAGACATCAGTGGAAACAGCACGTACAGCACTTTCAGCACAGGTCAGGAAACGTTCCAGCCACTCTACCTTCTGATGACTGCTGACTTCGTCCCTGCTTCTGCCCAGCTCCTCGGCAAGTTTCACGTTCTCCTCTTGCAAAGCTGCAAGCTGCTGGGACTTCTGAGCAGCTGCCAGCTTCAGCGCCTCGCTGCGAGGACAGAGAGTGCATTGTTACCATAGGAACGAGGGAGGCAAGGAAAAACTGTGGGAGAGAATCAGCTCCACAGCTCGGAAAAATACATCTAGGTCACGTGCCCGCTGGGACCGGGGATGGAGGCGACGACCCGCACCTCAGCTGCACACGGACGGGTTTGACCCCAAAGAGCAGCAGCAGCTCAGAACAGCTGCTTCCTTTTCCTCGAGATGCATCAGACGCTCGCTCAGAGAAATGCGAGGTGAATCCACGCTGCTGCTTCTGCACGTCCCCAGTGGTTGGCAAGTACCTGCATTTAGGAACGTGCCTCACAGGGACTGCCGGCGAGCTTTACAGCCTAGAAATGAACATGGCTGGGTACTTTGTAATTAACACATGACAACTGCTTTAAAAAAAAAAGAAAAAAGCTTACAGTTCCACATCTTTAAATACTTCCTATGAGGTCTGCCACCCAAACAACCAACAGGGTGCGAGATCCCAGGGGTCATCCCCTCTGGTCTCCTTGCTTTATAGACACAAAACCAAAAAGATGACAAAAGTAGAAGCATAAACATGGATCCGCAGGTTTCATTAGCCCATGTTGCTACTGATACGTCTAGCTTCCTTAAAGTTTATTTTCAATTTATGTTTGAAAGAAAATGTTTGCACACCTGCCTGTGACACAAGCAACTAATGCAAGTTCTTAGAACACTGGAAAACGTCTTTTAAAAAATGAAAGAAGTATGCTTAATTTCATGAAAAGGGAACTTTTATGACTGTGTTTTGCTTTCATAGAAAGAAGTCTCAGTGCTCCTATGTGCCAGTATTACACAGAGGTCAGCCCTGACTGGAATATTAAAAATATTGTGCGGCCCCGGGACGCAGAAGAACCCGTAAGTCAGAAACTTACTCAAGCACCTGAAAATACAACAACTCCATGGTCTGTTACTGGGCACCTTGAAACAAAAGGAAGCCTGTTTACTGTCAGAGTGTAGCACCTAACACGACTAAGATTTTCCAACCATTCCTTCAATCTCTGATCTCTAACTGCACGATCTTTACTTATCTAGCTCTTGACCAGTTTTCAGTCCAGCCCACCTAGCTCACCTCCCTGGATGCTGACTCAGACGCTCTGGGTATGAGTACACTCGCTGTGCAGGAGCACACCTATTTTTAACCACACTGCTTGTTCAGCTGAGCACCAACCAGACTCCTCTTTCTGCTTTCGGCATTAAAGCAGAAATTCAGGGTGTTGTTTAAAAAAAAAAAAAGAAAAACACAAAGTAGTGAGGCCGATTTGTGTGCTTAGTACCCAGGAATTTTAAACTGCCGGCTTACAGCGCACTCCACAGTGCGCAATACTCAACAAATACACAACAAATGCCAGCCGTTACTTCGGATTTTTCTTCACCCTAATGTTCACAGAGGAAACCCGTTCCGTTGTAAGACCTTCCCACAGGCACTGCTCTGGCCGTGGTGTCCCCCCAGCCACAGTCACAGCTCCTGGGGCAAGCCTTCCCCTCTGCTCCTGCACAAAGGCAAGGCACCACCTTCCTCAGCTGACCCCTCAGTGCCTTCCCACTGCCCTCATCACCGCTGAGGAAGAAACCATTATCAAAGCTGTCAGTCACAGAGAAACTCAGCATTCATCCTTTGTGCTGATTTCCCTTGCGTCCTGTCTTCACCCCAGAGCAGCGGCGAGAACTGTCCCAAAATGCTTTCTGGGACTAACAGCAGCGATTGCCCATCGCTGCTCTTCGCTATCGGTCCAAATTCCGGATTCCAGCTCTCGCTCCATGAGTCAAGAAATTCTCAGTGTGCAGGTGGGCCCACGGACGTGTGATTTAAAGCATTACAGCTGGGAGCTGGGGGGCACGCGGCTACCGGGGGGCAGCGGCAGCGTCCCTGGGTTCTTACCCGTGGTGGCACACCACGAGCGTTGATACGACGGCTTTCCGCAGACACACCACGTTACGCCAGACGCTCCGCAGTTAGCGCATGCACAGTGCTACACATTATTAGTGCGTGGTGCAGGAGAGTAGTTTCGCAAACAAAGCGTCTCAGAGGAGAAGCAATTAGCTCTCGTGTCACACGTTTACATCTATGGCATCCGTGTGGCACCAGTTGGAAAACAGCGCACAGCGTGGCAGCGGGGATGGAGGGGGTAAGGCCGGCAGTGAGAAACAAGCAGAGCCAGATTTGCTATAAGCGACGCCTCTTAGAACTACTCCAAGTATACTTGCAATTAAATTCAGTCTTTCTTTATAATTAAGCATTTAAAATAATGTAGTGCCCTCCGGTGGCAGAACTACGTACTTCCTCCAAAGAAATCATTTCAACGAAGCTCAAAGTGCAGGATTTCTTCAGTAACAGTCAGAAATCCAGGAGCAATACTCTGATTTCAAGTTACGTGCATGTCAAACCAGTATCTAATTCTGATTTAATATCTGCTGTATAAGTAAGCATACTGGAGAAGGACTGAAAGGCTTTTTTTTTTTTTTTTTAAAGAAACGTAAACATAACTGCAAAGTAATGGTTTAACATTTAACAATTAATGCTGAAATACTTACAATTCTTTTTGAAGTTCTTCCACCTTCTTGTTCTCTAGGTTCAGGAGGTCTTTGTACTTATTAAGTTCCTCTTCGTTTTTCAAGTTGTTTTGTTTAAGCATGTCCAACTTAAAGAGGAAAAAAAGCCTCGTTACACTAATGGAACTGTACTGTTCTCAGCTGTGTAACTCGGAAACTGGCTTCAGGAAGATGCAGGCCTGAGCTCAGCTGCTCCGATTCTTGGTCTGTACTCATTAAATTAATTCAGAGCATTTGTACTGAGAAGCATTTGTCTAACAGAATATGTTGGGAGCTTTTCTGCATTCAAGCCTGGCAGCCCAAAGAATTCAGTCTCCCCTGAAGAGCAGCTTACAGTAATCTGCTGTACTGACCCTGGCACAGGAGGTAAAGCTCCAGAGCACCTCCACTTCCATGCTACGCAACTCAAAGCATGTTTTAAAAACTCAGTTCTTCTGTCAAGATTAGCTCTTCCCTTTGATGTTTATTCCTCCAAGGTAACTGACAACAAGTTCTGCTCTACCATACCTTAATTTCTGAGAAACAGAAGGCTGAGGGCTGTGCTTGCAACCATAAGAAACCAGTTCCTTCCAGAGATCCTGCTGCACGGGGCAGATTGTTGCGTATCTATTTACCGAGCCTGCATCTACCACACAAATCCCACAGGCTCGTGGACGTTATTTGCTCACAGTCACGGACACACTGCATTGCATAACAGATAATCTTCAGCCAGTCTCACAGTATTACAGGACCCTGTGGTTATTTTATTTTATTTTTTTCTTTTTTTAATCCATAAAGTGAACTCCTGCCATCATTAACGTCACTGCTTTTAATTCTCCAGCCATCTGATCTCCTTGGAAATCATGACTGTTCCAGAACAAGCTGTGGCACTTAGGTCAGCCCAGCTGTTCACTACCCCTTATCAGGAGAGCTGCAAAAGATGAAACAGTCAAACAGAGGCCACAGAGGCTCAAGACCTGCAGAAAAGCTGCCAGCTTCACTGTAGGCTGAGATACTCTGGGGCCAAAGGGGCTTAGTGCAGACGCTTCCCCCACCTTCACACCCTGCCGTGTGCCAAAGCGGTAGAGGGGCAGAGAGCGAAGAGGAGCTCACGCAGAGCTCCCTAGAGGCACTGCTGTCCCTGCTGACTGCAGGTTCTTTGCGACAGTTGTGCAGCGCATGGGTGAGTGGGATTTGTACCTTGTCAGACCTTGCTACACCCATACAACCAGGCAACTGCAGCACGACTGAGCTGTGTTTCAAACCAGAAAGCAAGCGAGGCCTAGAACACCAATTTCACGTTCTACACAGACACTGCAAGAACGATCCACGTCGCTCACAAACCGGGCAACACGTCCCACATGAAAGCATTTAGATGTGGTTACTTCGTTCTGCAGCCTCTCGTTTGTCTGCCTGGAGTTCTCCAGAGAGGCCAGCGTTTCGATCTTTTCTTTGTGAATGGCATCCTTCTCCTTGGTCACCTTCTCCACACTCTGCAAAACTCCTTCTGCCATTTTGTCAGCCTGCGTAGAAAGGGGGGACGGAAGGGAACAAAGTATTATTGGGGGACACCCGAAAGCAAAAGAACCACAACGCCTTACGCAGAGCTCCACTGCTTGCCAGCTTCTTTCCAGTTAAACAAGGACTTCAGCTGGGAATTTACTTGTATTCTGAAGCTGCATAAGGTATAAAACAAGTGGACATGAGCAGATTCAGTTCCATGCAGAAACCGACCAGAATCCCATTTCTGTGTCACCCACTTCTTTTGGTTTTTATTACCTGGGTTTCTGTTCACCACCGCTGTGGTTGCTCTTAGACTTCCAAACGCTTTAGACAGTAGTAGTTCAATAGATATTCACCTCCAACAGACTGTTCTATTTTCCACAAAACGTGGAATTACAAAAAATGCTCAACATTTGAAAATAAAAATTAAATAGCAGATAAAGCCAATTATCACATCATTTCAGCATTGTTCATCATGCCCTCACAAAGTGAAATAATTCACAAATATATTAAAATACCTAGGAGGCATCTTGCACCCATTTTGTATTCTAAGCGATTTTACGGGCTTCAAGCCAGAGCAAAATTGAAAATACTATTCAGAATCTGTTGGTGGTGAACGCAAAACACTTCTGTGAATAAAAAGAACACGAGATGCGCCAACAGCTGAAAGCCCTATAATGCAGATTTAAAAGGCTCTCCTGCACTGCTTTTTTATTCGATTACATTTTACAGGAGCAGTACGTTGTTTCATACTTTCTGAGCAGCTCAAATTTGCAGTTTGCTGTGATTCCTCCTCTAGTTATTAAGCTGCAAAGTACTTCAGCAAAGGAGGAGCTGCCCACTTTCTCCTACCAGCTCCAGAAAACAAAACTTCCTTTTATTCACAGTTGATATCGTTTTCTTGCAACATTCAGCAACAACATAGGCTTCTATGTTTAGAAATCATTTTAAACTAAATATTATAGTTAAAGTGTCTTTCAGACTCACAACTTGATAAAATCCGAGGCAACGAGAACAGAACTCCAGCCTGTTTACACTGGGTGACATGCTGATTGTGCAAGGCAGCACAGAGGGGAAGCGCCGAGTTAGTGCTCAGTATTAGTGCAGCCGTACTCGCCTGTGTACCTCTAGATATTCCAATACCTCCATTTTTTGCATTAATGTTTGGGCCTGGAGAGTCTCTGTTTCTCTTAGTCTCAAAGCTAGATTGTTCATCTCCTCCAGCAACACCTCATTTTTTTCCTCAGAGACCAGCAGTTTGCACGAGAAGGCTGTACCAGTTTGCTCCAGAAGCGCTATGACTTTCTCCTGCAGTTTGTAGTAGTCCTTGGACATTTTCTCCTTCTCTTTCAGCATTTCTTCGTTAATGACGGCCAGACTCTTCCACTTAGCACGCAGACTTTCACTTTCCTGAAGTAACTTGATTTTCTCCTTCTCAGTCACCTCGTATTTGTGCTGCAGATCGGCTAGCATCTTGGAGACACAGCTGTGCAGGTCCTCAAGCTCAGCTTTGGATACAGACAAGGCAGCGAAGTCACTCTTCAGTTGCTCAATTTGGGAAGCAAGCTGCTCTGTCTCTGTACAGAGGATTTTTTTTTCTTTAATTACTTCCTCCAGTTTAGTTTCAGATTTTTCTCTCTCCTGAACCAAACATTCTTTCTCAGCCAGAATTTCTTTATTTTTCTCCCTCATCACTTGCATCTCCTTCTCTAAGAAACTGATGTTGCTTTGTAGCTGCATACATTCCAACAAAAATGATTCCCTATCCAATCTCCTAGCTTCCTTTTCTATGGCTAAGTTTTCTTTCATATTCTCGAGCTCCCCATTTAATTTCTGACACTTATCTTGTAATTCAGTCTTCTCTCTGGTCAGCATTTCCACATCGGAGGAACAGCTCTCGAACGAAGACGCCAGGACCTGCTTGGCATGTGACAGAGCAGCCAGCTCATTTTCCAATGTTCTTTTGGCATCCTGGGCATCTTTCAGAAGATCTGAGAGCTCACGCTTACAGGCTGTCAGTTCCTGATTTTCTAGGTTCTTCTCCTTTAGCTCTTCCTTGAGGGCTTCAATGGAACCTTTGAGCGTGGTGTTCTCTTCAGCCAGAGCTCTCTTGGCTGAGAAGGCCAGCTCCTGTTCTCTCTTCATATCAGAAACTGCATTTTCAAAATATTTCTTCTCATCGAGAAGCTCCGAGTATTTTCTCTCCAACTCATCCTTCTCTTGCTGAAGAGCTTCATTGTGCTTTTCAAATTGCAGCGACTTACAAAAAACAGATTCCTTTTCCAAGTTCAATTCATTTATTTTCTCAGTGAAGGCTCTCTCAGCAAGCACAGCATCTGCTGTGGCCTTAGCGAGCTTGTCAGCGATGGCCTTGTTTTCACTCAGAAGTTCCTCCCTTCCAGCCAAAAGCCTTTGTTCTGACAAACACAGAGCCTCTTTCTCTTGAAGCAAACGAATACGCTCCGACTCAGATGTCTCTTTCGAGGATTTAATTTCCTCAAGAAGATGGGAGAGACTAGCAAGGGAAGCCTCCAGCTCCATGTTGTCCTTCGTCGTCTTTCTAAGTTCCTCACGTTCAGCCTCTAGCTCTGTTTGCATCTCTTCCTTTCTCACTTTCAGTGCCTGCTTTTCACTAACAGCACTGGCTAAACTCAGGCGCAGCTCCCCCCGGCTCTCCAGGAGCCCCCCCTTCCCAGCCTGCAGGCCCCGATGTGCCTGCAGTAGACGGTCTATTTCAGCTTTTAAGGCTGTATGTGTGCTTTTCAGATCCAGGTGTTTGTCCTGGGCTGCATCTCTCTCTGCAGTCAGAGTTGACACTTCCTGTAGTAGCTCTCTTTGATCTCTCGCCAGGTCATCGTACGAACTTTGCAGCCTCTGGATGGCATCGTCTTTGTCTTTGATGACTGCATCCTTCTCTTCCAAAAGCTGCTTCTGATAACGCTCCAGTTCTTCCCGTGCCTTGCTATGTTTCTGACACGCCACTTCCACAGCGTCTTTGCTGGCCTGCAGTTCTTTCAGCTGCTGGAGCAAGGCTGACTCTGAACACCAGAGAGCATCGTTTTCTTGAGTTATCTTCCCAAGATCTGCCCGTGCTGCCTCTATCTCAGAGATAATCTGCTTTTCTCAGAAATGAGTGCTGCCTTTTCTGTGCTTTCCTGCTGGCTCTTGGTCTCAGCTTCTTCTTTCTGCTTTAGAATTTTTTTGTTTTCTGAATTAAGTTCTTCATTTTTTGCCCAAAGCTCTTCTTGGTCTTGTTGAATTAACAAAATCTTTGACTCCAACTCTAGACACTGCGATAACAACGAGCCTCTCTCTAACTTTAGAGCGTTCCTCTCCTGTGCCAGAGTCTCTTTTTCTGATATCAAACCCCTCATCTTGTCTGACATTAGTTCAATCTCTTTTCTGGCTGATGCTAACACAGAGCTTAAGGACTGAAGAAATAAAGTCAGGGAGGAGGGAAAACAAAAATGAAGTCAAGCAGAGAAATGAGAAATGTGGAGTAAGGGCGAACAGTGCTACCGTGATCTAAGTTTTAAAAAAACGTGTATAGGTTGGCACAGAGCCCCTGTGCAAACCCAACTGTTGACAAGACACCAACGACATTTCATTACAAAACATCCACAAGAAAGCTTCTTGGTGGTTACATTAAAAATACCACGGTTTGAAGGGTTCTCCATACGAGACCTCATCTTGTTTTTAAAACTGCTCTCAGTGAATTTTCTGAATGAAAATTACTCAGAAAGAAGAGCCACGGAACAGTTTCACCAGACTCTAAGTTGGAATGTCAGGAGCTACATTAGATACTGAATTCCAATTCTTCAAGTCAACTTCTACAGCTAATTCTCCCCAAGATTCTGACCAAGAAACATCGTCACAACCTGTTTAATTCAAACACCACGTCAGTGGTGAATGGACAAGTTAACTCGTGTGCCAATTTATACACTAAACATTCTGTTATAGCCAGTAACTAATCAGGGATGAAAGTAAGCAGCAATGGCAAAGAAACAGGAGAAAAAATGAAAATTATTCAAGATTCATAGCAAACAGCTGCACATAACTTGGGATCATACTACAGAGCAAAATTTCAAGTGTGTAAATGTAGTATTTCACAACACATTTTATTTAAAATAAAGCTTACTGTGCTGAACCAGGTATTTATGAACATAAAATGTTCATGTCAAAGAACCACACTTCATGGATTCTTTCATAATCTAGAGAAATAACCAGCTGTGTGTGCTTCATTTCCCTAATCTATATTAATCTGCTCTGGAAAAATTCAAAACAAACTCTGCAAATAAACTACTACAAAATGGTGAAGGCAGGGAAAAAAAAAAAAAAAAAAAAAAAAAAACCAACACCACAACCTAGAAAAAAACAGATTCACTGAAATACAAAGATTTGAACTTTAAATTACTTGCATGGTAACAAAGCGTACATACTTTGGCCTGTTCTGCTTGCTTTTTCAGCTCCTCAGCCTGAGTTTCCAACTCAACATTTTTCTTCTGCGCAGTTTCCAGTGCCTCTTCTGCATCCAGCAAGTTCTGCTTAAACCCTCTGATCTCTGCTTCGTGTTTAGCCATCATCTCCGAAGTCTCTTTCTCGTACTTTGCCTGGAGATCCTTGTGCTGATTTTGGCTACTCTCGATTTGCTTTTTCTGACAGAACATGGAACGGTTGGAACACAGTTAAAGACGCAGCGGTACATCTGGTAACCAGACACAGTTAGCTAGTGCTCTGTAAGCTTACCAGGTCCACCAGTTGATCCTGCATTTTTTTCAGCTCTTCTTGATGAGTCTTGAGAGTTTCTTGCTGACTCTGCTCAGCTTTCTGTGCTGTCTGCTCTGCATTTTTCTCAAGCTGAACAGCCTTTTCATTTGCTTTTGTAAGCTCAAGTTGTATTTGCTCCAACTGCCTAAAAAGACCAAAGAAAAGAACGTTGCTTTTTGCTGACAGCATGACAAGCACAGAGATAAAAGACACAAAATTATGCTGAAGTTCTATATTCTGTCCAACGTTTAGAGAGAGATTTAATTATTAAACACATAGGGAATGTTCTGCTAAATTAAATACACACTAGTGGAAACGAGCACTTGCTTGTGCGCAGAGCAACACTGCTGGCAACAACTTGAGCCCAGCCTGGGGTTCTGCAAAGTTAAATTGCATGGAGTAGTTTTTATTTGAAAGAGACCACATTTTTTCTTGATGGTCAAAAAACAGACAAACAAACAAACAAAGAGACCCAAGTGTCTCTTCCATACCCAAATAAAATGAGCTTTTTGGGTAACCACGTCATTGTGAAGCACAGCCATGAAACAGTGTGTAACTAAAATGTGTGTTACATAGAATTTTAGAAATGACAAAAGTGAGACTCTTCAAATCTCAATCTGTGAGGATTCAAATCAAATCTGTGAGGAGACTACTCTGATGGATTAAGTTTGATAGACGAGGCTCACTTGTCATATCAATGTGACACTCGGGAGCATCTTGCTCAGCTATCTGCAAGGAGAAAGCAAGAAGCAGGGAATGCAGGAGTAAAGAACTGATGAGAAAACGCTCTGGCGGCGATGGAATACCTTTCTTTCACCCGCAGCTCATCGTTCATTTTCGTAAGCTGGGCAGAGCTGCCTCCTGACGACTTCATGATCTCTGCAATATCGTTCTCTAGTTTGGCTTTAGCTTCAGTCAGTTGCTGTTCTCTCTCTTCTCGGTCCTTCAGTTTATTCTCCATTACTGAGCAAGACAAAGGTTAGCAGTCCAGTGAGGTTAGGAGAAAGAGTGTGCACCGGCTAGCTAGAAGACCGTAAAGCACTATAAACAGAACTACAGCGGCAGAGGAGACCTTCCAAATTACCTTCCTGAAATTAAAAATCGTAACTGGTTTCAACTTGCACTGTGAGCTGAAGCAGAAGGCTAAGAACACTTCAGAAATAGTGGTAAAGCAAGCAGCCAAGAGATCTTGCTTTCAGAAGAGGTTAGCTTAACTTCAGGCCACGAGAGGTTGTGCTATGTGCGCCAGACAGCAATCAAGCAACGTAAGAGGAGAGGCGTGCGCACCTCACCAACATTCAGCAGAGCAGCAGAAAACAAACAATGCAGGCACCACGGAGTTACAGCAAAAATACCATGAAATCATTGAATGGTTCGGGTTGGAAGGGACCCTAAATAGAATCTAGGTTCCAGCCCCTGCCATGGGTGGGGTTTGGTGTTCTTAAAAAGAGGACATTAATTATGGACAAGGCTTCTGTGAATTAACTGACTCTTAGGCTGGTGATGCTTCTGCCTGGCCACTACGTCTGGTACCTGACCATGCCCACAGCATGATTCTGTTGTAATGGTAAAGCTAGAATGTAACTGTTGATTTGGAATACACTCAGCCAGGACATCTTCTGCCTTACTGCACTGTGTCTTTGGCACGATGGCCACCTTGCTGTGTCACTGTATGCAGTGCCACAAAGGCTTTCTCGTGGTGGCACATGCATTTGCGGAAGCATTGCACACTGCGTAAGGTATGGCAGCTGAGCAGGAGGCATAAGAAAGCATAAGGCTGAAGCATATTTCAAAACATTCCATTTAATTTCTTCCTTACCAGTCAAATTAGACTTCAGTTGTTCCATTTCTGAAGACATGAGTGCAGACTGCTCTTCTTTTTGGTTTAGTTTTTTAATTGTTTCTATACAAGTAAAATTTTAAAGACAGAGTTAGCGACTACTTAGACGAAACAATTCCACCTACTTGCAAGGTATTGTGCAAGTAACCCTGTCCTTCCCTAGCTGCTGAAACTGCTGTATGGCCAAGTTTAAATTTGAAAGCACATGAAAAAAAATCTTTATTTTGCAGTATAATTTTCTGCAGCTTTTTAGTTCTTCATTTACTTTAGCAGCAGACGTACCTTGCATAGTTTGTTGAACATTTTCTGCTTTACGAGCTGCACTAGTAAACTTTTCTTTCTGAAAAATGGACAAAAAACTGAGGTAAGATTTGATGTTCACAGCATAATTCAACCACTGAGTTTATATTAGCTATTTGTCACGTAGAAAACATCTCAGTTTTCACTCCTATCATAAATTACAGGTCAGCACTGATACATTCAGCAACGTGATATGCAAGATTTTTCCCTTGCCTTGGCTGCAAGGAAGTCCCTACGCTTTCAAAATAACTTCTCCACCAGCTAACACAGCAACAGAACTGCAGGGTCCGGTGCAGGAGACGTGGCTTCTGGGCTTCGCAGTGCAAGAAGCCATCCACCTTACTCACAGGCTGCACAGTGGACATCTGCAGTCATGTGGTCAGTGTCACACCAGTGCTTTCCAGCTCTACCAGCAGGGAGGGAGGCTAGGGAGTAAAAAAATAAAAAATAAAGGGAGGATATTGAGGAAGGTAAGTGGGATTCTGACATCGACCTCAAATCCTATGGCCATGGAAAGACTTGGAAAGACTTTATGCCAGGGATGTGAAACGAAAGCAGCATGTCTTTTTGCTGCCAGCCATGGTGTAGTTTCTCAGGAGAACTGCACCCATCCGCAGAACACTTCCAAACTTTAATTCAGACAGCAGTTACAGTGACCAAGGCCCACACGTTCCTTAATGAGCAGTCTGAACTTGAACGCTGCATGATGCTTTTGGTTTGGCTCCGTGTTTTACCTGAAATCTGTTAACACGATTTTTCTTTAGACAGAACACCTGCTAGCACAGGTCAGGCAAAACGCTCGTTTCATTTTGAGACGGATCCTACTGATCATGAACCACGGCTTTCTTTCAGAGCTGTTTCACTCATGAAAGGACCTTCCTCAGTCAGAACTGATCCTCGAATTCAATTACGCTCTCACCACAACCAAAATCCAAGGGATAAAGTCAAAATTTTTGAATATTACTCACCAAAAGTTGAAGTTCCTTTTCCAAAGAATCTTTAACTTGATTTACTGCACTCAAGTTTTTCTCAAGGTCAAGAAGCTTTTGCTCTTTGCCCTGCAGTTCTTTGGCCAGATTACTAGCCTAACAAAGATGGTGAAATGGAGTAAAATAAAATTACAAACATGAATGACAGAAATAGGGAAATTAAAGTTGAATCTGAAGGAAATAACTATAATATTAAAATCATTGTATGATGACAAAATGAAAATTAAAACAAAAAAAAGACAGAAGAAAAAAGATGAAATGCGTTAACTGAGTGAGGCTGGTTTCCACTGACTGACTACATCACAGTGCTAATTGGATCTTGGAACATGTTTGAAATAATTGAAATTTAGTTATTGTAGAATTAAACCATGTAATGGCAGACATTTTGGAGTACATCGAAACATTTCAAAACAGTTACAGCACTGTCTGAATTCGTATTTTTGGCTCTTCACTGTTTCAATTTTTTTGAACTGATGAATTTAGCATTTATGTTTCAGCTGGCTATTCAGACCAATACGTGTGGGGATGGCATCGCCCAAAAGATTCCGTACCTCACCCAGGGGCAGTGCAGTGTGAGCTCAAAGGGTTGTGCCAACAGCCCACAGCGATGCGGTATCTTGGAACCATCTTTGAAGGGTTGAGGAGAGCCGTTGCCAGCTGCCTTCGCACTGCTCTCAAAATCAGAGCTCTGGCTTCTCAGGTCTGCACAGATGGGGATTTGCCCAGAGCCCCAAAATGAAATGGAATCTTCGCACTTCTATTCCTAGCTGCAGTGGCAGAAGAACTTTCAAGTACTGAGGGGCATACTATCAGCCTTACAGAGATATTTTATTCAGAACAAACAAACAAAAGAATCTTGGTAAGACAATCAAGCTGCAGCCTGTGTGTCAGCAATACTACGGAAAGGTCCCTGCCAACAGCACTGCATGCCCGTATCGTGAAGAAAGGTTCCTCCAGGACCTTTGTTTTGGCTTTAACTGCTTTCTCTTGCCTCCTCCGTTGTTTTCTCTGATGAGAGGTAAGGTAGTGCAGACACCATCAGCACTCCTCTAGACAGACTGGGAACACAGAATCTCTCTACAACTCCATGTAATCGTCAGGGGAAAAAGTTCCCCACTGAGCCCCACGTCACTGTCTGAGCATTTCTACCACAAAGGTTAAAAACTTGTGCATTAAGATGCGGGGGTTCTTCTCCCAGGTAAGCCAACAAAGTGACTTTCTGTAACACAAAGTTTTCAGCAGAGGCATGCGTAAGCCTGCTGCAAGGCAGTACAGCAGATTTTTTCCTTTTGCTGAGTGGTGCAGCCCCAGCACTAGAAGCCTATTTAGAGCTCTGACCACTTCTCTAAACCTCCTCAGATGGTACTAAGATACACTTTTAATAAAAAGTTTTTTTTTTTTTTTTCCCTGTGATGAGTTTGTTACAGCAGGTTAGAAGTACAAATGTAAAAATAAAAACAAAGTAAAAATAAAAGGATGGATGTTGATACAAACCTTGCTACTTTCATCAACCTTTTCAGTCTCTAAATTCTGTATCTGTTTCTCAGCTGCCTCAAGCTGCTTGCTAAGTGTCTGGATTTCCAATTTACCTTCAGAATTGGCTTTCTGAAGTGCAGCAAGGTCCAAAAGCTTTTCTTCAGAAGCTTTGATCTGTTGTGCAAGACTACCAATAATTTTGGTTTGTTCATTGCACTTGGCTTCCAGCACATCTAGCTCCTTTACCTTTATTTCAGCTTCCTGCAATTTGTTTAAAGTGTCTTCCATTTCTACTAGGTGCTGATCTTCCGCGCTTTCCAGTTTGCTCTTCAGGCTCTCCAGGCTTTGCTCTTTCTCCTCTGTGACTGCCAGCAGTTTTGCTTTCAGTGCGTCAATCTCTTTTACATGATGAGATTTTTCGTTTTCCTGCTTCAGTTTCAGATTTGACATTTCATTTTCATGGTCTAATTTAATCTTCTCAATCTGAGTCTTTAACTCGGCAAATTCTGCGGTCTGACCCCCTGCACCTTTGCTGAAAGAAACCTTTAGTTCTTCCATTGCTTGCTGATGGGAGGCAATTGCAGACTCCAGCTTCGATTTCCACAGCTCTATTACATCCGAGTTCTCCTTGTAGGCATGATCAAGCTTCGTTTTCAATGACTCGTTTTCTTTTGCCATTCTCTCATTCGAAGCTGAAAGTGATTTAATCTCTTTCCGCAGCGCTTCTTCGCTGATTTCAAACTTCTCTTTCAGCGAACTCAGCTCACTCTGATGTTCTTTGCCAACTGCTGCCATTTTTTCTCGCAAAGAACTTATCTCTTGTAACAGCGAAATGGAAGTATCCCCATCATCAGTGTGTTTACTAGACTCTAATCTCCCTCGAAGCTCAGCTACTTCCTTCACCCGCAATGCTAGATCTCTCTCTAGTTCCATGATGCGAGACTTTTCTGACACTGTGGCCACCTATGGTTAACAGCATTGTGAGAAAAGAAGAAAGAATTATTAAAACATGTTTAATAAAAGAGGCACTTAGACCACAGTGAAAAGAAATCACCAGGTGTTGCAAACCAGCATCATTAGCGAACTCTTACCAGCAGTTTGGATTATAACACCTGAGTTCATTGCCAGCTCCTAGTTCTGCAGAAATGCTAAAGAAACCTTAAGGAAAGGCTGCTTTTACATGGAGGGCAGTGAAACAAGACCAGCTGTTATCTCCTTAATGTACAAATTATTGCTGAAAAATAAGAGCACAGACGTCCACACCTTCGATTACATGCGCATTACGTTCTCCCTAACGGTGGGATTTATTTGAACTCATTTTTCTGGAGTTATCTAGAAATAGCAACTTGCTAAAGAACAGCTTGCAAACTTGCCTAGGTATACTACTGACATTTAACAACATGTTCCTCAGAACCACTTTAAAGCCCACGGGAGAACCCCCAGTTCCATAACTGTTGAAATAACTGCTTCCAAATCCATCTTACACCAACGATGAGACTGTCAGAAAGAAAATACAAGCACATTTGTAGCCAACAAACTTTGAAACTCCTTCTATATCCGCTCCAATGTTGTCTCTGAAGAAGTGTCCTCACTTCATCTGAGCTTTTCAACAACTGTTGAAGAAAATTCTGGTACAGAAAATCACACAACACCAGAGCAATGATTTCTAATTAGGAAGCCACTGTCTCAGCCTTCCTACTGTACCAGCATCCTGACAAAGATATCCCTTCTCTGCAATTGCTCCCTGAAAGTACGTACTACAGATGGCATTCTTGGATTTGTAATATTCATCCCTGCCTTCACTTCAGGGAGAGCCGTGTGTGAGCATGAATGCACACATGCTTTCAAGAAGGTTCAAGAAGGCTACAAATAGTGTGACACGTGTTCCAAGTGCTCCCCTGGGCTATCCAGAAGGGTTACCACTCTGCATCTCCCTGATTAAAGGAAGTGGTTGGAGTGGACAAAGCAGCACAGGAAGTATTTACCTGTGGTAAGGGAGCAGTGGGTAAGCCATCGTACAAAAGCAATGAGATTATTAAAAAGTACAAATACTTACAAAGACAAATAACTGAATTTTGAGGATGATGCAAAATCTGTCAAGTGTTCGGTAGCTCAGAATAGAAAAACAAAAGTATACATTTATTTCATCCTCTGTTGAAGAAACAATTTATAAAAAGGGAAAAGGTAAAAAATATTTTGTGATCCTGCAGAAAAAAAAAGATTCAAAAGTCGAGAACTGCAGCACTTCTCTCCAGTTAACACTGTGCTTTATATGTTTTAAAGACTTATGATGACTGTTTTTTTTTTTTTTTGGAGAAAGAGAAGTGTTAGCTTTTTTCTTCTAACACAAAGAAAACAATGCATTATCTAGAGGAAGTTCACACCCCGTCCTGCAGAAAACGTGGCAGTTTGAGAAAAAGGCAGAATTCAATTCATTGCTTCGTTGTATCAGGTCACCGTGGCATCGGGTTGTGAGACACCTCCGAAGAACTGCTACTCCCGGTGTATTTCCACTGCATTGCTCCACACTGAACATTTCTGATTCATCACCGCCAGGGGCAGATTTATAGGTTTTCTGTAAGCAGACACCCAAGGACAGAGCCTGGCTGGTGCCCTGGTGGGTGCCTGCTACATGACCTGTTAGCAGCTATTCACTGCCATCAGGGAACTCAGGACAGCTGAGCAAGAGCCCTCTTCCCACCTTCTCCCTAGCAGCTGTGGGAGGCTGGATGCCACAGAGCGACCGTGTTTGAAGGTGGCCAATTTTGCTCTGCTGTTTGCACAGCAAAGGGACCATCCTCCTCCCAAAGCCAGGGATTCCATACCAGCATCAGGCACCCCTCCAGCTGCTGGGCAGCGAGGAAATGATCGCTCCTTACCACGTGACACAAACACCTCAGTTCTGCACGTCAAGTCTAACAGAGCTACAGAAGACATGGCAGCAGCGCTTCTGTCACTGGGTTCCACTGCGTCCGGCACAAAGGGCAAGCATGAACAGGGACAGCCTTTTCCTCACCCTCTTCCATAGCTTCACAGAGATCAGGATGAAAGTGCTGCAGTTCACGGGTGACAGAAGGAGCTGCCTGATGGCCTGCTACTCGAGACACTAGTAATGCCTCACTACTCTTCAGCTGAAGGAACTGTAATATTCATTAATTTCTTCTATCAACATGAAAAATCTGGACCAGTTCTCCTACACTGCTAGATAAACACAAATTTAGAAACTCTCTTCTTGGTTCACAACAAAAGTTTATTCCTTCTGTCTTAGCCATTGAGAGCTGAACCTACAGAATATTCCCATAAAAAAAGACTTCATGCAACGCAGGTTTTAACTACAATGTTTGAAGGAGTGCTGGACACTGTTCTGGTTTTCAGCACTGATAAACAAAACTTGCATTTGTTGGGCAGTTATGGATTTAATCAAGACTAGTTAAACCATAAATTGTTCTTCTGTAAACTGAACCGAAAGCTGCCAGTGATCTGTACACGTGCTGTTCTCACTAGTACTGCTTTGTCCGCCGTTCCTTTTTCATTAACTTCAGGATTTTCTGGTGTGAAAATTCAGCTTCACAGTCTTACAAAGAAAAGTAAAATTGCATGTTCTGAAAGCATGCCTGTTAGAGGGGAGAACGCACTGGCCTGGCACTCAATGATCCAAAACCTGCACTGTTCACAATTGTTCATAGTTGGTTTTGATCAGAGCAGGAGTTGGAACCATGGTTATTTCAGACTGCCTGGAATTCAGATCTCATGAATTATTCATCAAGGGTGAAACTGGGGGGAAAAATATCTATATAGATACACCAAAAACTGCCATGTCTTTATAGGTGCAACCCTATATAAACCACCCAGATATAAATCTCAGAAGCACCTCCTTTGGTCTTTACTTTCGGATAAGCACAGATACATAAGGCAACGTCACAGCACAGATTTGCACAGATTTGCTAAAAGACGTGGTGAAGTGCTGAAGTCACCCACAGCAGTCCTGGGGACCTTGTTCCAAACAAAATTGAGTATGGCTGGCAGCTTCGTAGTGAGGAAACAAATCTGAAACATGCTGAAAATCTTAGGAATCAACACCTGTTGAAACTCTGTCTTGGGACAGAGGATGCTGAGTAATATTTTGACAGGCAGCAGTATTCCTAATGCTTCTGAGATACCCAAAACAAGATTGTGTCACTGGTAGAAACCTTGAGCAGTTTTTTAAAAAAACACTATTTAAGACCTCAGCAACTCAGCCCCCAAGTTCTGAGTTTGGGTTAAAAACAGTGGCAAAGGTCTTTTGGACATCATGAACTTTGCTAATTCTAATGATGAACCGTCGAACACTCCTTCATGTCAATTCACACTCTCATTTGCAACTTTCGACCTGGATTCAAGTGTTAATTTTGCACTTTGAAGTCATCTTACCTGGATTCTTCTGAAGAAAGTACACATACACAGGTACACACACAGCACTGAAACTCAAAATTAATGCTCATTTTTAGAAGTGCTCCAGCTACAGGAGGACCGTGGCAGAAGCAAGGATCTCTTTCAGCGCGTGTTATACCCAGCAGACTGTGTCATCAGAAATCTTCCACATCACAAACCAGTCTTGTTATTTAAATAGTGAAAACCATTACCCTAGTGTCTTCTAACTCTCTCTGGAGTTTGTCAGCTTTGGTCTTTTCAAAGAGCAGGCTCTGTTCAAGCTCCTTAATGCGGGCATGCTCCAGTTTGGTCTGCGTCTGTTAGTAAAAAGGGAAAGGAAGAGAACACAACGGTGCCACCATCACATGCCAGCACACAAGGAGGGAGCTGCATGCAGGCCGTGCTGCCAGAATCTTCTATCAGTGATGAGCAGAGAAGACGCAGTGGATAAAATAAACAGGGAAATACTACGGATGAGAAAGATGGGCTGAAAGTGTAAATGGACTGATGTGTAAAAAAATAAAAAAACACAAACGGAAATATGAACAAAGAAGTTTCATGCAGCCAAGTAGAAGTTACTTATCAGTACATGAAGTTTTCAGCACAAATTAGAATAGTTATGAAAAAGTATATATAAATATAAATATAAATATAAACCTGTGCCTGTTCTAAGAGGATGACACGTCCCTTTCCTTGCCATCCCACTAACTTTTTTCTTTAATGCATTGGGCATATTTTTTACAAGATTTAATTATGAACCAGGGGATGAAAATTCACCACTGAAGCTCATCTGACAAATCAAACTTTTTTTTTTTTTTTTTTTTTTTTAATAAAATAAGGTAATATTAGCTGCATCTCAAGTCTCAGCCGTAAAAATCCTTTTGGTCAAGATCTGGGAACATTAAGGTTCATTTGCCACTAGGGTATGAATTATTTGAACAGCAACAGAAGGAGCATGGTTACCTGAATGGTAACTGCAGAACCCTCCTAGCTTATCCCTCTTCTCCTCTTGAAGCAAGCAACAAGTGAGATTCTCCAAAACCAGGGGAAAAAGTGAAATAGTCTGGTTGCTCTGCAGTTGCTGAAGTCTAAGTACATGGGACAAGATGTGGAAGTGGTAAGACTGAAAAGAAAAAAAAAGTGTCCCCCACAACTTTGTAACTCCCCTAAGTTCCTAAAGAGAAGCAGGAAGTTCATGACACTAAACAAGCAGCAGGCACCTCCTGCCTTTTGCCTACAGAGGGGTAGAATGTTTTTCACAAGAACACAGAAAATTTGACACTGGGGCTCCAAGCCACTCCAAGAAGCCTGCAAGAGAGGTTGAAATTTGAGAGATGTAAGTAATGTCCAGTAGTTAGTCCAAAGCTGACCTGCATTAGTGATGCAAAAAAAGGGGGAAAAAAAAAAAAAAAAAAAAAAAAGTAATCCAGAGTTAAGAACCCAGTGCTGAGCCATTTCTGAAATGCTGAGAGCCGAGTCCTGTGTCAATCTTGACTGGTCACCGTTAGCCTACATGCACGAAATGATCCAGATTGAAGGATTACAGAAGAGCACTGTTGCTTCATGTGTCTCCTCCAGGAAAGGGCAGCTTCTCTGAGCTTGCCCACATCAAGATTAAGGTGGATCTCCAGAGAAAGACAGACTGAACTTCTGTCTGGTAACGCTCAGACGTGTCTAGGAGCCCAAGAAGTTGCATCCCTCAGCCTTGATGGAAGGTCTCTAACACAGCGGAGCTGCAGCAGTTACTTCACTAGGGATCAAAACGACACAGCGACCCTCCAGCCTTAGAACTGCTACTGAGCGAGCAGAGTGCAGCAGCCTGGACAGCCACCCCCTGAGCACCACCGCGCTGAAGGAATCCAAAAGGAAGAGCGTGAGCATCTCCAAAGCCAACCCCAGGGTGCAGCGGTGTGCGTGCAGCTGGCAGGGCTCTGCTGCTTCTCTGGTCTTCCTCGTTTGAAAATCCCTGCAGAACTGTTGTGCAGAGAGGGACAAGCTGATCAGTACTGCCCCCAAACCAGCCGCGGCACTTACAGATCCTGTGCAGCCTCTGCAGTGAAATGAGACAGGGATGAGACTCTGGTTTTGCTTTGGGCCCTTCAGGCACAGGGTTCCTTGAGAGAGCATCAAGTTATCATCTTCCTCTCCCAAAGCATGCAGACATCTGGTGGTTTCCAACGTTTTTTTTAACATTTTTCCAGCTGCACAGAGCTGGCTGTTTTGCTACATAGTTACTAGGTCTAAAATTCTAAAATGCCTAAGCACTAAACTTGCTTCTTGGACTTGCTGTTTGTTTGGTATTCCACAGCAGATTGATTCCTCTATCAGTGGAAGATATTCAGTGTATGTGAAGGGAAAAAAACCATGAGAGCAGGGGTTATTGTTTTTGCCTCCCACAGCCTTTGAAAACGGAACTAAATATTCTAAGGGAAATAATTTTTTTTGAAGTGGCTATAATTCAGTCCCTCTCCGAGGCTGATTAGCATTACTGCTGTTCCACAATAAAATTCTAAGTCTAAAAACTAATCTATTGCCAAGAATTGATTATTCATGCCTTTCTTGCTCTAATTCCCAAAAGGGATTTATTAGAAAACAAGCCCCAAACCTGACAGCTGCAGAATTCTCCTTGCACCACTTTGCAAAATGCGCTATCTGAAGACTTTCCATACTATGTGAAAACCAGAATACTTTCATCATTGATTTTACAGACATGAATACTGCAAAGATCAGATACACCATCATTGATTACCAGTTGTTTTTTTT
>VXAV01007103.1:192088-202566 GCA_013399715.1 Alectura lathami | reverse complement strand
TTTCCCTTTTTTTTTTTTTTTTTTTTTTTTTTTTTTATATCCCATCCCTTACATACTACAATGAAGAAATAAATTAGAATCCTACTGAAATGAAAACAGAACCCCCCCCCCAAAAAAAAAAACCAACAAAACAAAACTACTCCAGAGATCTTTGCTGGATGCTTTCTCCCCATTTAGCAGATGGAGGATTATTCTTTCGAAAATTTGATTTCCAAGGGACAGCCTCCATTTTCCCTGTGGTAAAAATCAATGCAAAATTTTTAATCAAACTACTGATCATCTAAAGAGAAATGTCTACAGAGTTATGCTCCTCTTTGAGGAAACTGAGAGCATGAGTGACCGAGAGTCAAGAGCAGAGTACGATAAAAAGAAGAATTTAACTGTGAACCTCAAATTGAATGGAAAAGAGAAACAGAAAAAAAAATAAAATAAAATAAAGCAAGCATCTTCCCCTTCTCCAAAGCTTCACAGTTAGATTAAGAGAGAAAGGGAAATGGGACAAGCCTTACTCTGACTTGAACCCTAGAGAATTCCACTCAGACCAAACGTCAGAAAGCAGTCACCAGCTGTATTCAGCATTTGCGTATTCTAGCTGCTCTTTCACGTCAAAACAAACCTTCAGTTGTCCTCCACCAATAGGTCAAACTGTGAAACCGTGCTGAAGCCCTAAATGCTGACAATCAGATCGAGGAGAGGGGCAAGAAGACCTTCAGTCCCTGCGTGCTGGGACAACAGTCACAGAACATGACTGAGATTATGAAGGATTAGCCTGGAAACCCAGTGATCACCCGCTTCTCTCCTTCAGAGGGTGAAGATGCCCATTTCCATGGAAAAAAATAGAACAGGGAAATCAGGAGTAAAGACAGGATTAAACAAGGAGTGCACAAAACGAGAGAAGGGAAGGGCACATGCAGATTTACTTCTAACACACCGTGAGCCTGACTGGGAGAACAGAGGAGGCGCGGAGCGCTGGGGTAGCTTCCCAAAGGGAATGCCTACGAACGCACGGCAGGAGACCAGTTTTAGTCCTGAGAACTTCCTAGCCTGGCTGGGGATGCAGCAAGGGAGGCAGCCTGCGATAACTCTTCCTAAATCCAAGGAGAGGGCTTTGACGTTCTGCTGTTCTGAGCTACGGAAGCACGAGGGCTGCTTTGTTGCCCTGTGAAGCAACTTCTGCTGTCCAGCTGCCCACGTTTTAGTTGCATAATTCAAAGGGAAGATGCATGAGGATACATTAACTTTGCACACTAACTTTTGAGATCTTTTTAATCATCTCTCCCCTTAGCATTTTAAGGGAAAAATAAATAAGTAAATAAACAAACAAATAAGAGGAAGTGGGGAACATAAAAATTAATTTTTCCTCAGAAAAAACAACTGCATAATTGCTTAGTGCATCTATTGAACAGCAGCCGGAGCTCACAGGAGAACATGCAGGATTTTGTGAAGGAACGAAAATCCTACATTTAAATGAAAGACACTTCCAGATCCCAGACAGCCATTTCCTGCAAGCTCCTACACCCTTCGGCTAGCTGCAGAGTTTCTGACCCTAGGGAATTCTACTGACACGTTTGCCCTCTCCTCAGTTAATGGGGATTACAGCGTTTAGTCATTACACACATTCCTTTGGATAAATGTTGTAATTGCTCTGAAAGCAACATGCACACAGATACTAGAGGCAATGTTTCAATAACAGATTATGCAGTTAGTGAATAAGTATAAGCGTTTTCTGCACACAATCTGTTAACACGGGATGTCTCTGCACATTTAAGTGCCCTCTTACATTTCCTGGATCTTCCGAAATCTGCCTCTTTCGCTATTAGTGAAATTAAAAAACAAATAAATAAAGAATATTTCCCCTGCAGACTTAGCACTATCATTCCAACACAAACAACAGGATACATTTCATTATCTTGAATTCACCTTGAACTCTTCAAGTTATACAGCTTGACAAACCAGAGTCTTTAAGATGGTTTGCCATGACTGTCAACTGAGTTAACAAAAAATAAAGAACTATGAGTTTCCATGGACTAAACAGTAAAAGGAGCATTCTATGAAGAGTCTAGATAGGTATCTTAAAATGAATGGAAGACTAAAATAAAAGAAATGTTATGTGAAATGAATCATTTTCATAATGCTAGCACTTTCATGATAAACGGTTCACAGGGACACAAGTCAATTAATTTTGTCATCTATGCTGTGCAAGAGTCAAGTATTTTTCAGATTAAACAACAGTAGAACAACTAAAATGTTTTGGGTTTTACTTTGAAATTTGGGATAAAAATTGGCAGTCTTTGAGAGTACTACCTCATCAAATGTTTCCTAATCTGATTTCACAATAACAAACTGTCATTAAAGCACACATAAATGGTTGTTCAGATTTTGTATACAATATCTCTCCTGACAGAATGTTCTATTTCAATAAATCTTCCCTAATGAAAGCGCATGGATTATTCCAAAAATTGATCCAAGACAAATGGGTCTAGTCTTCAGTATTCATTTTCACATACATAAATCTTAAGTTGTCAGTTTCGTAATTTCAGAGTGATTTTTTCTGGTGGTTACTTTTAAACCATTTAAGAAACACCAGGAAGATATTGTATAGCATAATATAAAACATTAAAGGAACAGTTTTCTATGACTTAAGTTACTCTGAACATCTATGGCCATTCCATAGTCTGGGACTGAATTAAGGCTGCAATCCTGTAGCTGCAGGGCCGTTAGCTTACTCAAGGACTGCAGAAGCGGGGATCACTCCCACTGCTTTGCATACTCTTGGACCAGCACTGCATCTATGAATCATTCCTGCCCTTGCCTTCCAGAGAGCAGGACAATAAATACGAACTGATTGCACTCCGGTGTCCTACTGCATATCCTGCTCACAAAGCTGGAGATATTTTACCTCTAGGTCTCCTTTGGTAATGGATTCTTCTTCCACACGGAACTGAAGGTCTTCAACTTTCCTGTGGGGACAATTCGTTCAAATTCAGGTGGTTTCGAAAGGAAATGCATTCAAGCTCACTTTTAAGGAATCAGTTCTCCTACAAAAAGTATTTTGTTGCATTTTCTGATCAGTTAAAACAAAAACCTCTACATCAGCATTGTTTCTCGCACTCCTTCACCCTTCTACACCCATTCTGCATATTGTACCCATCAGCTAAGAAAACAGAATGTTAGGAAACATCCAAGAATCCCAAGAGCCTTCTGAAAGCATGCTGGCCAGCTTGCACCTAAACTCCATCACAGGCAAGCAGGTATTACTTGCCAAGATGAACTGCAAGATGCAGACTGGGAGCACACGCAAAAACACAGATACAGCTTGCCTCGCCCATACAGGAGTTTTAGAAGGAGAAGGCAGAGGTGAGAAACTAGTAACTGAACTAAAATAACGTGCAAAATTTACTTCTTCCTTCCCCTGAGCCTGGTATACCCCAACTGACAAGGGGCCAGATCTCCTCCTTTCAACACAGTGAGATGTGGCAAAGGAAGAGACAAAGATGCCTTCGTTCCTTGGAGTTACACACAGTGCTGGTGCCTGCAGCTTGGCGGACAGAAGTGAAAATCATCGCATCACAGGACGTTACAAGTGACAGATGTCCAAAACCAAAGGACAACGAGAACTTGTCACATTAATGGCAGTGGGTGGCACCCCTGTACTTCGGGAAATGGAGGATTAAAGAGCATTTGAGTTCAAGTTACTGCGGAGGCTGACTTGAACGCACATTGCAGAGAGCTTTCCAAGTAAACAAACCTAGAGTGGCCAGAAGCAAGGAGAAATATTACACTGCTGAAGCCACGCAACGTTTTCCTGGCTGTAAAACGTCACTTCAGCTGACGGGTAGCGGGCACATGCAGCAGCACTGTTACGCTGCCTAGCAACAACTGAAGGTGAGCTCAAGGCCATGTGGAGGACTGCGGTAAAACAGACCCCCCCGACCTGGCACTCAGTGCAAAGAGGTTCACAGCCAGGCTGCTGCTGGTGCTGCAAAGCTTTTTTTATTAATAACATTATTTAAAATCAATTAAGTAAATATATATATTAAAAAAACAGCAAAAACCTCCACGCTGCACCATTCTGTAGAGATTTTACAAATAATTCCATACCCAGCTCTACTGCTTATTTTGAGAATTCAGTACAAGGAGGTCCCATAAAAACGGAGCATGGAAATTGTAAAGGAATTGCCCAGGGTTTAACACTGTATCTTCCCATCTGTGTTCTCTGGTTTTAGGGAGGCCTCTCAGGGACTGACAGCTGACTGATGGCAGGGGAACACAGGAACCTACAGAGCAGGCTCACAATGGCTCTGGTTTCTAAACAGACTTTTGCTTTTCAAAAGCATTCAGAACCCACCAAAACAATGCATCAGGTCATTTCCTCACTTCACCTTGCACATCTATTGGATAATCCCAATTCTTTCCCTCAAATGGTTAAGAGCAGCAATTAGAAAAGGCACTCAAATTAATGGCTTTGATGATTTTCCTGTAGGAGACAGACTCAATGTGGAAGCACGTGAATAGTTATAAATCATTCACAAGAGCACTAAACTGTAAATTCCTAATCCAGCACCGTCAGGAAATGGGATTATGAGAATTTTCACTTTGAAGTAGAAGAAGAGTGTTTCGAGAAGATGAGGCGTGATCCATTAACTTCATATGAGTAGGAATAAAATCCATCTTAACAGAACGCCATACTGGAAGGAATAAGTTGTGTGAAATTCAGCTTTAACCAACGGTTACAGCCTCTAAACAAGTCCACTTGGACTGTTTCCTGAGGAATGCCATCTACCAACTCTGAGTGAATATTCAGTCACCAGAGAATATCTCAACAACATTTAATTCCCTCTTCCAGCTCTAATTCACCACAGTACAATTTTCTTCAGCTGTACTATACCAGCCATAGCCTTCTCCCCTCCTCAAACTTCAGAGTTTCTTTTTAGTATTAACTTCAAGAAACTGCAACATGGTTTTATGAACTAACTGCCCATACCTGCATTATTTAAAACTTGTTTTACACTTGCAAGTCACCACAGCCTTTCCTTTTAATGCAAAGTTTGTTTTTTTAACAGTCATACTAATGAAGACAGTTTGGGGTTACCTTTTCTCTTCCTCGAGCTGATTGAGAAGCTCCACCTTCTCCCTGTCAGCAGCCTCCACCATAGCCCGTAGCTGGTCCATCTTTGCTTCCAACTCCAGTACATGCTAATTACCAGGAATAAGAACAAAATCTAAGTTCACAGTACAAGTTGGACCAAGGGACAGGAATGTTATCCTCCAATACACATAACAGAAGCAAAACGTTGCTCAGTGAGATGTGTAGAAATGTCTAACTAAAATGTCTTAGATGATACAGATTTGCTACCTCATCAAGCCAAAGCTCCTGCCTGGAAGATCTCACAGGTGTAGACTATTTTACTTTCAGAACATTACCCCACACTCCCAGACCTTTTCAGTAAGAAAAGACAATTGACTTAGCTCCCAAAACTGCATTAAGTCTCTGTTGGAAGAACAGCAGCATTGCTCTTACCCGATCGTGTCCATCCTGAGCAAGTGCTAGTTCCTTCTGCATTTCCCCCACGTGACTGGTTGCTTTTGCAGCTTCTGCCCTCTCCAGGTCCCTTTCTGCCAGGAGCTGCTCAATATGTTGCTGCTTCTCCTTCAGTGCCTCCTGCAGGGCTGTGGTACCAGAAATTTTTCTTGCATACCGGGAGGATGTTTCTGTCAACTTCACAAAGTAGGCACGTTACAACTCATTCTGTGTCAAGTGAAAGCCAGGGATATCTCCAGACTCTACAAACATTGGGTTAGTGAAACAAACGTTTTCTGTAACATACTGTAACTTCTCCTTTACATCTGTTATTAAAGGAAAACATTTTTTTTTTGCTTTGCATTTAAATTACTTTGAGAACAACGGTCATACCTAGGTAGTCAGTTTGTTTTGTAGCAACCAGTAGGCAGTGCACAGGAGACAGAAGGGCTGAAGTGACGCAAAAGGCTGGCCTCTTTTAGACCAGCCCTCTTAAATTATTAGATCACCTACTTTGACAGATGCTTTTCAGGAAGAAGAAGCAAGAGCCCTGAATAACTGAGAAGACTATGTAGGAATACAATGAATTCCAGGCAAGTTATAATTTTCCTAAAAATGTGAGCAAGAGAAGTTAGTTGGGACATTTGGAAAATCCTGTTTCTTCATCTGCTTAACTTTTAAAAAAGTAAAGCATCAAAATTGTTTTGACAGACCTTTTACTTGGATGGTAACCAAATCTGCATGTTGCCTGAGAAAAGAGTTGGAAGAAAGCTGGAATTTTAATTCCACAAAATAGTGGATTACAGAAGCTTTATATTTTATGGCCCAAAACATCCTAAAGCCTTAGGGCACAACACAGAGTAAAATAAGCAAATAAACCGCAGACACGTACAATGCGCAGCTACCCTCTTGCTGCTGAGAATATCACAGCACGCTGGGTAAAACATGAAGGTCCGTAAAAACCCTTTGCTGTCAGCCCACAAACTGCCACGAGCAGCCATTGCTTCAGCCTGAGGCAGTCCTAACCGAGTGCAAGAGGTTCAGACTAGGGGGCACTCTGAGGCTACAATTTCCAGACAGGATTAAGTAATGGAGTCCCTCCATTTGTGCCGAATAAAAATCCCCTGTGCTCGCCGGGAGAAGGTATTAACCCTGTTGCCCTGACCAACTGTTGCCCTCTGTTCACGTGTAATCTGCTTCAGTTTTGAAGGACTTTGTAAGTCACCTCTGTCCTGCGCCTGCTGGTCAGTGGAGCAGTGTGCCAGCTAGCCAGCTCCAGGTCAGTGGGAGCTGGCGATCTCTTTCCAGTCAGATGTATTTATGCATATTGGTTTAGAGGGAGGGGGGAAAAAGGGGGGGGGGTTGGAATTTAGGGTGACTGTAGAAAAAACAATTATTTCTATGCTTTTAATTGCCTTTTACTGCTGTAACCCAAGATTAGGACATTTATGTAACACAGTAACTCAGAGAATCCATAGTAAGTGTATTAGGTGGAATCAGTAGCGTGTTAGAATTCACCCAAGCCACTGCACACTGCAACAGCCAGCCTTTATGAATTCATAGGATTAAAAACCAAATCAAAAAGCAAAGAAAGAGGCTTCTTGTCAGCAAAGACTTGATGATTGCTACTTCTATATTTCTCAGCTGATTCATCTCTGTAACTGTAAAATAAAGCCTTTTACATTTTGACAGTTCGAAGCTTCCTGCTTAATGAAACAAATTTAAGCTATGGAAGCTTTAGTGCATACTAGATCCTCAAACACAAACCCCATATGACAGAGGTAGTGCTAGGAAAAACGAACAGGTAAATGCAGATTCCAGTCAGAGAACACTGAAGCCTTGTTGGCATCACAAGCCCCTTTCTTATTGTAATAACTCAGTTAGCCTGAATTAACGGCGTAAGCTGAACTATTCAAATATTCAGCCACTCTTCAGGGCTAGCTAAGATTTCCTTCCTTCATGCATGCTTTGAATGAAAAAGAGAGCACAATTAAATGCATATTGTACTCTCCCCAAGATCCGTTCTATTCTCAGTTTATGCAAGCAGATCACAGGCCAAGAGCCACATGGATTCCTGCTTGGGAATGTAAAGCATGCAACAGAAAAAGAAGCTTACTAGTCCTGTACGGCTGGGCTTGCTGCTTACTGAAGATGCCACAGAACTGAGGGAGCTCAGGGAAGATGCACTTGGGCTGCGTTTCAGGGCCGTGGGAGTCGCGACCACTTTTCGCACAGTCGCCTTGGCCTTCGCCGGTGTCGTCGAGGGGAATCCGATCTTGGTCACTTTGTGGACAGGAGCAAACAAACCGTATTTCGGCTGGCACTGAAAATACCTTCAGAAAACAGAGCAAACAGATGAGAGTACTCATTTAACTTCTGCCTTTGCTTATGCATGATCTGGCTTCGCAAAGAATTCTAGACCAGTAGTCTAACAGAATTGAAGGACAAGGTAACAGCTGGTAACAGCCTCATCTCTATTAGGTTGCAACTTTTTTTAAGAAGAGGATTTGGAAAGGGGGCTCTGACAGGCTGCAACAACACTATTACAGCAGACTTCAGAAATCCAACAGGGTAAAAACCCTCTTGATCTAGAGCTCTGTTTCCTACAGATTCAAATTTTAAGATGCACATCCTTTCTCTGAGCTGCCAACATGAAGGTGACAGCAGAGTTAAAAATAAAATCAGGTTATAATGAAATCAAGTAGTTATGTGTTTGATTGGATATATGCATATTTAATTACACAGAACACACATCTTTGGTCATACATTAACAAAACCCATATAAATTTTCAGTTGTGAACATCCACATTAAGGTGGCACCATCCGTGTAGAAACTCTCTTTCTAAAGCCCTGTGCTTTGCACCAAATGAGAAGGAAAGGTGACCTGTGATGTGGATTAATGCTTTCTCAATGTGACTGACTGAAGGAAGCACTATATGGTTCCCAGTCTTCATAAAGGTTCATAGGAGACATTAAAAACAAACAAACACAGACACCCTTGAAAGGTGGCTGCCGTCTGAAGGACTAACCTCGTTCCAGCAACAGCTCCATCGTTCTTTCCCAGAGGCTCGTCCAGCTCTACTCCACACCATTCTCCTTTAGCAAAGTCAGTCTCTCCCAAGAAACGCACCACGCCAGCTTTGGTTCCACCAACCTGAAGCAGTGAGACACAACCCGCGTTTACTGCACTTCCAAACGACACACGGAATCCAGTGACAAAAGCACTCGGTGTAACTGTGCTCACCAAGCACATCAATGCTGTGACCGCCTCTTATTTAAGCTGCATATTGTTTGGCTGTTGGTTTTGTTCCAATATGTTGAAGAAATGTTCCCAACCAAATTGTTTGTCGAAGAGGAAAAAAAAAATCAGTTTTAAAAATCTAACTTTTAGTTCTCTCTGATTTGGCATCTGGGAAAAGTTTTCACGACTGAAGGCCACAATTCTATTAGGTGAATTGATGTGGCTGTAAGATTAAAAATACGTTCAGCAAGACTCGGTACAACCTGTGTACTGAATGCCATACATTCGCGTTACAGATACACACAGATTTCAATCAGCAAATAAAGATTTCTAAGAACTACTTGTTTTAAATTCTGTGAGGAAAAGTAAAAAAAAATAAATTAATTAAAAGAACAAGTCATTCATATTTTCTTTACAGAATAGTTAATTCAGAATCTACCCAGCATTTAGGAGAATTTACACAGAGCACAATGCATACCACTGCCAAATTCTAGATGCAGATTGAAAGAACTATTTGAATTCTCAGGGAGGGGTGGATTTTTTTTTTTTTAATCAATTTTAAATGGAAAATTAGAAATCATTTGTTTTCAAACGTAAAATAATACACCTTTGTAGTCATCGTGATCCTGCTCCACTTACTTATCATTGCCTGAAAGACACAGCCTTTGCAACTCCCAGGGAAGGGAGGAATTAAATTAGGTGAAGAAGCAAAAGGTGTTCAGCGTGACTGACGCTAGCCAAGAAAGGCAACACGCCAGAACTGCAGGATACCTGCAGGTCAGAATGACAGTCTGCTGTGCCCCATTTGTGTGCAAATCTGTTCAGCCTGCACCTAGCATTATGAAAATGAGGAAACCTTGATGAAAACGACACCTCTTCAGGAGTCACTGGGTTCAGCATGGGTGTTTTTATCACCTGTATACGTTATCCAACGAGGAATACATTTTGTCGCCTTGGCAGAAAGCCTGGATGTAACCTGCTAACACAAAGGCTGTATTTTTCCTTTTTTATGTACTAAAAAGTATGTTAGGATTTTGTTTAATTTTTACATTAGACATTGCATTTCTCAGGGGGTTCTTCCCATGATAACTAGAGAGCAGAAAGCTTCTCGTGCCATAAGCGAAGGTGCAGGATCCCAGTGTGCTAGACAGTTCATACTGACACACTGGGGAAGTGCCCACACGAGAGGTTAACTGTGAGGAACCTGGAAATGGAGTTCATTATCTTGCATGAAAGCACTAAGTGTCCTCAAAGTACTACGTTAGTGCACAGTGGTGACACACATTGGTGCTCCAGCTTCTACTTCATCAGCTTCGCAGGGCTGACAGCTCCGCTGGCAATTCAGGGCTTCAGCTGATGAGTAGAAAATCCTACTCCACACACTTCAAACCTCAGAAAACCAAGGAAGAATAATTAACCCTTTTTGATATTACTAAAAGGGGAAAAGCAGAGAGATACCCTTCATTACTGTTTACTGTGGCAGTTCCCTTTTCCCCCCTTGTCAGAGTCTTGAAGCAAGGTTTAATCTGCAGATCACCTTTACATCTTGCTGCAGCAAATTGTTCTTCCTCAGGGAATGGAAATACACAAAGTTTACACTTATCATGACTCACCCTATATAGCAGCTAGTTGAATGTCTGGCATTTGGTGTTCTTGGCAGAGAACAGAGAAACTTCCCCTCCCAAACAAGAAAAAAAAATAGTAAAAAAAAAAAAA
>VXAV01007103.1:180604-192072 GCA_013399715.1 Alectura lathami | reverse complement strand
AAAAAAAAAAAAAAAAAAAAAAAAAAAGTACTGCCTTTGTGAGAAAGGATCACAACTACCAGAGCAGTCCCCTGGGATCCAGATCTCCTCTGTGCCTCTGTGGCACTGTGGAAGAGGGAAGATACAACACCGTGAGAAGTATTTTCTGGCAAGACTATCCCTGAAGTCCTGTCATGGTTTTTCCGTAAGTCCACAAATATTATCCACCCTCATACATAACTTTTTCTAGAGGATAAGTATCACAAATGTAAGTACAAAATACAAAGCAGATAAATTTAAAACATCAAAATAAAATAACTGAGCAGTGAGAGGGAAAAGCTTGCAAGTGTCTGTTCTCCAAGTTTCCAGGTTGTCCCTGTACATATTCCTTTTTTAGCAACTTGTGTTTTTTGTTTGTTTGTTTGCTTTTAAAAAAGATAAATCTGGAAGACATCTGTAGATGAAAAGGAAGACTGGTTAGCTCTGTGTACACGGTTTCCCTTGTCAAATTTGTACTGTTCTCTGCCTGAATAAAGAGTTAAATCAAAGGAGGCTGTGAAGAACCCATTAAAGAAATTAGGCAGGAAGCTAAAACAATGGCCTGGACAAGGGGCGTCCCCTCAAAGACAAAAGGCAGGTCAGCAGTCACACAGAAGGATTCCTCAGCAACTTCTACAGAGCTCTTCAGCCTGGCCAAAGAATCCTACTGTAGTTCTGTGGTAGGTCAACCACAAAACCAAGACAAATAAAAACCCACGACCTTTCCACAGACAGGTGCAGATAAAGCTCTCTGAAGCACGCTAGTGAAGAGGGGTCATTAGATGCAGAGACTCCCAGGGAGAGGAAAGAACTGCCGTAAGCTGTGCTCAGGCTGTGAGTGAACCTCAGCACTACTGCCGGCTCTAGCGAAACTCGTGTCATACCTTGGCCCTGCTCTCCCGCCACTCTTAGGTAAGTGATGGCACTCTGCTGAGGTCACAGCATCCAGGCCACTGATGGGAGCCATCTGGAAGCTGCGCCCCATCCCGCTGGGGCTCTGCGGCAGTCGCAGGGGGCGTGCGTGGGGCCACAGCCCAGGGCCCGGTGGGAGGGAGCAGCCGGAGGAGTTCACAGCCCAGAGCACATGGGGACGCGCAGCGTGAGATCCCCAGGATAACAGCAACGTGACCAGGCTTGTAACCATGGTACCAGGCCTATTTTAAAACAAGATGCAAGCAGGAATGCCAAAGAATTTTTTTTTTTTTTTCCAAACCCAGTCAAGCTTCTTTGGATAAGCAGCTACTACACTTCTGGCTTCTGCAAGTCCTGAGGTGTTTATCCTTACCAGCAGCAGGAATCACAGTACACTGTGGCAGTGATAGCACTGACGAAGGCCTGGACAAGCAGTTTTCCTCAGTTCTACACAAAAGCTTCGTTTTTAGAGACAGGGTTGGCATTGCACTCTGAAGCCTGGATCTGCTGAAGACTTGCAGTCACTCACAGACGTCTGCCGCAAACCACACGTTCGCCTCCCTGCAGCTAAGCACTCCACCACCATGTAAGATCACAACTGCTCTGAGAGCATTTAAAGGACAGTCACTTATTCCCTTGGCAACACAACGTCGGGTGCCACCGTAAGACACAAGATGGAAAAGGCTCCTCTGTGCATAAAACGTGCTGAACATGCACAGACTCACACATAGTGCTCTCCAGGGGAAAAACGATAAAGAAGTGATTACACAAAATGTATAACCAACTGGGAAAAAAAAGAACTGTATTTACATGATTCAAGTTATGGAAACTGCTAAAAATTATAGCAAAAAAGTATAAAACCAGTTGCATTTGCCAATGGATCTACTTCCCAGCAGTGAGAAGGACTAAAAAAGCCCATGCAACCGTTTGTAAAAGTGATATGGAAAAATGGGGCACCGTTACCAGGGAGGAGGTTTCCGTGACCTTCACTCATGATAAGGTGGGTCACTAAATAATACTTTTTTTTTTTTAATAATTATTTAGATCAGTTATCACACTCAATAGTCAAGCTGTAAAATGTAAATCAATAACGTGTCAGAGTACCTAGGTTAGGCTACTGGTGAAGAAATTTGTTTGGAATTCACCACTGTTATGTCAAACACATGGGAAAAGTGATTAAGTTCCATTTATCTCATTATAACTAAGCTGGCATTAATTTGCTGCAATGCAAAGTGAGGTAATAAAACAGGTTTGTAAACCTGAGGCAGTTAAAAAACCTTCACACCTTTCTGATGAAAGCACGCTGGGACGAGCAAGTCCCAGTGCAGAGTGTTTGTAGAGCTGCATTTACAAAGACAAGTAGGAAACAGACCAGTGTAACCCAGAAAAGAAAGAGACCAAGAAGAGAGACTGCTATCTAAACTGTTCATCAAAAAACACAAAGCTCTTTGAAAAGAGGATATCCACTGTCTGAATCTGTGTCCGTAAAGCAGTACCACTCACTCACGCCAGCTGAGCAGAGTTAGAAAGTCCTGACCCCCTCATGCCTGAGGGCTGACTTAGGGTACGTCCTGAAAAGCATCACTCGGACATCTCTCGATGCCGATCGAGATGCCATCGGCCTGGGCATTTCCAGAACCACCCAAACCACAGCACCCATAACATGCAACTCTGAAAATGAAAAAAGGCCCAGACAAACAAAGAACATCTTTGAAAAACCTGGGATCTCCTAATCAGAATCTTCCTTCTCCTGTTTCTCAAAATTTAGAGGAACCATTTCCAGCTGGCAAAATAAATTGTATTTAATTGAGTCTTTCACCCAGACAAGGCCAGAGGGAAGCACCAGGTCACCTCCTCTGGCTCTCCTGAACCAGGTCCTTGCATTTCACCCACTTACCATTGTAATTACTGAACCAAACCGTATGTTTTTAGATCAGAGCTGATAACCATAAGAAAGCTTCCACTGGCAGTCTATTTTCATAGTTAATCGCTCCATTATTATAAACATATTTAAATTGGAAATAAAACAAATTTGACTGTGGTTTCTAGCCATTGACTCACAATATGTTCTCATTTGTGAGATTACAGAGCTCTTCTGCAACTGGCACTCACCATGCAGGAGTACATGTTCTACGCAAGCCACCTTGATTTCTGCCTCCACTAACAAACTCTCAAGACCTTGATTCTCTGACATGCAAGAGGTCTGTGAAGGCACAGTGCAGCCCCAAAACCTGTGGGATAGAGTATCTGCCTTCTACTTGGTTATCCGTTTTCATGGAACTCGTAAGAAGCTACCTTTGAAACCTCTGCTTTTCCATCACATTTGGTTGGCCAACAAGTTTGAAGTCGTGGTGCACAGAGCTGAGGTGCAGTAGGACGCTCACACCGACACAGTGTTATCATACAACCCTTCACTGCCGGAAGGAACCAACTGGAGGATTAAATACGACCTGCCATTGAGGCTCAAGGCCTGTAATCAACATGTTCACAAAGGAAGAAATACAAAAAACTAAGAGCAACTGCATACTACAAAAGCCACATGTGAATGAAACCATGAAAAAAGCAAAGGCCAAGGCCAAGGCAGTAAATAAATGGATTGTTCTTTCATCCATCCTGTGCTGAAATGACCAAGGACAACATGTTCCTGGTACCACTCCCTCTGGGAAGGCCGAGGGAGGGGAAGGGACACAAGGTCCACACACGAAGAACTGTCTGCACAAAGAAACCATGAGCACAGAGTGCAGGAAGCCACCTATTTTATCACAGTAACTCGTGTGCAATTTGGTGTTAAAAAAGGAGCTGCCAAACCACAATGACACTCAGCTGGACACAGCTCGCACCTTGCTGCAACGATGCCAAATTTAACACCTTATTTATGGCAGGCAGCTAACATCATGTCCTGAAAAATGCATAAATGTAGAAATAGAAGAAAGGTGCAGATTGTACAGAGAAAAACTGCCAGGACAATGAATTACAGACAAATCCTTTGAATTTCCTCTGTCCGCCAGTTGCACTTCACGCTGCGGCAGCCGCTTCACAAATCTGCATTGTACTTCACAGTATCCAAAATACTATGTCCAAATGTACATCCATAAGCGTAAGAACCACTTTCTTCTTAACAGAGCCATCAAAATAGCTTAGAGTCAGCCCAAGGATAAAGCAAAAGCGTGTCTGTGATACATTTGCAATCAGAACAAACGAGGCTCAGGAGGGGACAGCCACAGCAGAGCTTACAACAACTGCACCCACTGCACTTCCAAACATTTCTTCCTTTTCTGTCCCCGTATGCACTGTGGCAAGATCTTTTGCACTGCTTTAACTGCAGCAATATGAATGAATGTTTGTTTTTCTATCAGTTAAAAACTGGCTACTTTGGATTTTGCTATTCAGAATGTTACAGAAGCCGGAAAATGGAGAACTCAGAAATACCACATTGACGATGCAGGATTATTGCTAAAAGGGAGAAACTTCTCTCCACATGCAACATCTCCTTTACTCTTTTAAGAGTGCGTCTCAGAGCGGTGGAATGTGATCAGTTGACGGACTTACGTCATGTTTACTTGAAGATAAGTTACATGGGTGGAAACAAAACTGACAATAATCTCCTTCAGTCTCCGCCCACTGCAACACTGACCAACTTGGTAAGAAACCACTGAGCAATAACTTCCAGGAAACAGTGCAAGACAGAGACAACAAAAAGAAATTAGATACTACTCATGCATAGAGAGCAACTTTGCAAAAAGGCCGCATCAGCATACGCCTGTAAATCTAGTTTGTAACCTTTGGTGAACATATGGATGGAGGCCCAGGGCACAGCTTTACAGCTCAGCTCCAGAAGCATCAGCGTGGCAGACCAGGATGAAGCTGTAACTGGTTAAATGAATGAAAGCACTCTAATCCCTTGAGAAGGCTCAGGCCCCTTAGGTTGATAAGATTTTTATTTATTTATTTATTTATAAGCACAGCATCTGGCCCCTCCAGGAAACTGCCTAAGATGCTCCCAGAGCTGCTTCAGCTTTTGGTAGGCACAACAAGCCTCACACGAGGCAGGTGTCCCTGTTTTGTTTCAACAAGGCGGGCTTTGGTTTTATTTGTTTGGTTGGTTACACCAGCTTTGCATTGGGCTCTTAAATCAGAAGTGTTGGCAATGCCAGGGCAAACAGCTTCTCTGGCTGCAGCTCAAACAGGAAAGAGAAACCAGCTTAGCCTGACAGTAATTTGTTTTCTGAATTAGTCTTCAGCCAGACCGATTCTTTCCCCACCTGGTTTACTACCTGGTGACAACACGGCTTCCAGGGCACGAGGAGGGAGGAGAATGAAGGCAAGAAGGGAGGGGACCACTTTCTGCATAAGAATTGTTATTTACACCAGCTTTAAAATGCTGAAAGCCTAGCCACACTTTGAGCAGGCAAGTCAGCTACAGTCACGTTAAACTTTGCACTCTGCTGTCATTAACCCAGGAAAGGCTGGAGTAGTGCAGTGCAGGGAGTGCAGCTCGCCCCACCCCACAGCAAGCCCCAAATACGGGAGCCGCCTGCCCAGAGTTAATGTTCTCTCTCCAACCACTAAATCATATCCAGATTCTAGAACATACTTCAGATGTTAAGAATGGAAATTACGGTTAGGCAGAGCTATTTGATTACTCTCAGCATTAACAGCTTTTCCTCTGGTTCAGCTATTCTTTCAGTGAAAGTTATACATCAATACAACCAACGAAAAGTTGAATAACAAGTTACACATCAGAAAGCACAGCTCTTTTAAACACGTACCTCATCTCCCTGTATTTTCAAAATTCCTACACGTTAACATAAAGTATTTCATAATACTTATTAGGAAAAGGAAAATTACTGCTCAGCTCTGAGTCAGCCAGGCAATTAAGTATGAGCTTGGTTCAGATATACTGGGACCTGAGGAACAGACTGATCAGAGATTGCCAGGACAGCAGGGGCTTGTGTGCCCTTTTAACCTAATTGTATTTCAGAAGGAGTAAATTATAGAAATCCAAAGGATGTCTCCTGCTCTGGAGTATCCATTTTGGGGTACAGTACTTCAGCTTGTGTATTCACTACACTTTGATTTGCTTTTGTTTTGCTTTGGCTCCTTCAGAATCTCAGAGAACTAGGAAAACAGAACAACATGCATTTCTCCATTATTACATTTTCCTTACAAAAACTGATGTCAATGAAGAACTGTTTTTCTGATGTTCACATCTTCATTTAATAGCCTGGAACATGTTCTCATCAAATTGAGGGGGGCAAAAAAACAAGAAGCAGCTAACGTGCAGCAGATCTACTGCAAGAATTTGGCAGCTCTCTGACTCAGTTCACTTACCATATACCTTTCAGCACTGCCTGTTGTGATATTAACGAAACTTTTTTAATACGCCAGGTCTCTTGGAAAATGATGCTTTGTCCCCTGAAAAAACAAGCCTGTACACCAACAAAAAGCTTTGCCTCTTCTGCATCTTCTCATCTCCACACACACTCAGTCAACTTTACATTTCCATAATGCAGAAAAGAAGCCAAGGAGAGATGTGAATTGGTCAACACATTTCTCTGGCCTTTAAACATTTGTCAGAATGGCCTCTTGCTTCTGCCCAGATGGGGCAGAAAAAAAAAAACACTCTGCGATTTAGCTTTGATTGTGGAAGGTATAATCGAAAACCGGTCAGTTGCTACCAAAAAATTTGAACAGATCAGCTCTAGGTAATTTCTATTAAATACGTTCTAAATCAAAGTCGGAGGAAAAAATGTAACAGACTGAAGAATTCCAGTGCAACACTCCACACCCTAAGATCACACACAAAGATCAACAAAGCTGAGCCACATCTGAGGTCCATTCTAGAATATCATCTTAGCTAACGAGCTGTATATGAATTTGCCCTTGAGGACACACTTTTCCAGTTAAGTATTTTAATACGTCTCCCAAACGAGCTTTTGTCTGTCATGAATCCATTGTTCTGCTGAACTGAAATCCTGCCCTGCTGGAGGCTCACTGTTTTCGAGACGCAACTCTCAGCGTTCTCAGTTAATGGCTGGAAGCATTATTCAGCCAAGTTTACTATTATTGCCCCTAGTCTGGAGATTTACCACATTTGTATCTGAATTGTTATTAGGTATCAGCAAAGCCTAGAATCTACTACAAAAAGATTAGCATGGATCAAAATTTTATTTTTCTTAACACCAAAGTTTGAAGATCTACAAAAAACCAGGAAGGGCTGAAAAACAGTAGTCAGAAATCCTGTCCATTAAGCTGTAATATTCCTGCGCACACACTGTCCAACACTGGCATGTAAATTGCAGATATGCATCGCTGTCAGGCTGTGCTAGGAATTACCCCAGAACCTCAAACCACTGTCTGATGATTCAACAGGAAGACTTAAGGCAAACAGGAAGTAGGGAGGAGGAAATACCAAGTTTAATCTGTTGTACTTCATAGACAGAATTTGGGACTTCACTACAACCAAACTGTGGCATGTAAATCTTCATTCCCACCGCCATCACAGGAAAACACATACCAGCCCAGATAATACTGATCCAAACATAAAAGCTACACAACACAATTACTTTTAAAAATATATATTTAAAGCAACAAAAATTAGCTGCCTTTCAAAAGAATGAAAATGATACATCAGCAGAAGCATTTATGGCTCTGAATTTATGAACGGCAGCCAAGCAACATGACACATCACCAACAGAACACATAAATCCCGGGTGATCAGCGGCAGTATGTGACTACTTCTGTTGCTGCCTGTCACTGCTCAAGGGAACAATCAATTATTGGACTTTCTAAAGATATAGCCCTGAACGGAGCAAGAGCGCTACATGGAAATCTCACAAGCTCAGCTTTTATTTAGCACATTTGTAGTTCTTGCAGTTATGGAAAGACAAACTGCATCCAACTTAATAAAACCATTTGGTCTTTAACAAACACTGGAAAGATGTAAGGGAATAACCATTGCCAAATCAGCCATTTTGTCTTGGTACTGCAAAGATCTCCCTCATCTACAGACGACTCCCGGTGAAGAGAAAGCTAGAGCATAAATTTACAATACCTGAACCAAGGAACCAGAGAAGTTTTGAGCGTTAGCAGAAGTGACAACGCATTAATCAGAAAGCAGAGACACAAGGTGCAGGGAAACCTTACCAGAACTCGATCTCCGATTTTGAGCTCCCTTTCTCCTTTCTTTAGTGACCCAGCCTCAGAGAGATTTGATATAGATTCACTTGCAGTTTTTGAAAGATTGCTAAACTGAGAAGGAGTTGAATGTTCTTTAGCAGCAAGCGGTGACGTTTTCTGTGGAATTCCTGAAGGGGGAAGCGCAGCAGTGGCTGAGGACACCACGCTAGCAGTAGACGTGGAAGTTGGTGATGTAGCTCTGGATGCATGAGCTGTCTGAGTACCGTTGGCTTCATCTTCTGTCAGCACTTTTCTTGTCAATTTTGATGGTCTTGTAAATATCCCCCTCAAGGGTTCACACTGGAAATAGCGAACTCCAGCCACAGAGCCATCGTTCTTACCAATCGGTTCGTCTAGAACAATCCCTGCCCACTGTCCTGGAGCAAACTGTGTTTCACCAAGGAACTGAATAAAGCCGGGTTTATTTCCATTGACCCAAACACGCTCCCCAACTCTGAAGTCATCCACAAATTCGTCGTGAGCGTCTGCAGGGGCTGTGCTTGAGGACTTTTCACTGGAAGCTGCTTTTTCTGCTGGAGCTGGAACCGAGCACAGTAAGAAAGCAACAGGAATCAAATACACTAATGCTTCACAAAAGTTGGATCTTAAGACTTCGTGCTACTTGAAAGCTTATTTTAAGGCATTAACAGTATTTTAGGTTTAACCAATTCAAAGAATCATGAGAAGTTATGGAGCAATTGCACTAAAAGAACAGCATTGTGCATAGTTTTAAATAGTTATTTGGGGGAAACATGGAACAACAACAACAAAAGCAGGTTTACTCTACTGGCCAAAGAACATCTCAGTTAACAACACTGCTGATATGCTTGGTAACGATGGCATCCACTTTCCCTCTACATGTAATGTGTTGAACTCTCCTCAGTTTGAGGAAGCAGGGATATGCCAGGACCAACACGTTTTTCGTTTTCTTGAGTCCTTTTTTTTTTTCCCCCCTCCCTGTGCTTTCAATATTGTAGCATTTAAAAACTGTTTGGAACCAAGACTGCATTCAACTAGTAACTTCAGACTTTTTGAATGTTTTACAATTTAGATCAGAAACACAAGCAAAAATGTTTTTAGTGTAAATAGTAAGAATGCTGTACACTCACAGCTTTCATGGTATTTTTTTGTTAGAAGATGAATAAAGGAAGAGTTCAAGAGTTAATATTCTTTACCAGTTGCAACAACAGATGCAGGTGCTTTCAGCAATGTACTCCCATGCTTGATGGTCTTTGAAGGAGCCTTAAGTCCACTTGGTTTTAACATACTCATTTTCCTGTGATACCAGTGTTAATCCTCTTCCTCTACAGCAGCTACCTTTTTTCCAAACATGGATACAAAATATTCTTCTCTGTCTACCAACTCTGGAGCAAACCTGTATAGAAAAATGTTATAGAAAAAAAATAAAAAAATCAGTATTTAATGAATACGGCTGTGTTCATCATGTGCTTTAAACTAAAGGGCTATTTTAAGAAAGAAAAACAAAGCTCTTAACAGCATTACTAACAACATTACGCACTGCTAGGACCGCTCTGCGCAGTCTACTGTTCTCAGTCACATTTTTCAAGAGTTGCAATATCCCAGCAAAAATAACTTGAGACTAGGTAACTAACTGCTAGAGGGAACAGGGAATGTGGATCAGGGAACGTCAGCATAAAAGGAATAAAGTTTTTAAGAGACTGAACTGAGAAGCTAAGACTGATCAACAGAGCTAGACGACAGCAACAGAAAAGCAAACACCCAGCCCAGCTCTGCGGGAATCGCGTGTCCCAGATCACAAGGTGCGTTGGCTCACAGTCACAGCTACGCTCTGGAAAGAGGAGGAGGGACAGTTCCCTGGGACACCAGCTGTAAGACTTTCAGGGAACGGTGCCATGAGGTTTTAGCCACAGGAGGCATATTCCTTCTGATACAAAAGCTTTAGAAAAGTTTTTTCATCCATAACGCGAATTCAAAGCCAAACCGTAAGTTGTCTGGACTCCCCCCACCTTCAACAGCCTAAACACAGCCTGGATGTTTGCTGAGCTTTGTATTTAAGCACTGACAGAACAGCTATGCCCACTTAAAAAAACCGCCACATATCTAAACAAAAACCTAGACAAAAAAGGAAACATAGGCATGTAGCAATAGGCTGCTTGCTCAACTGTTTGCTCAGAACACGACAAACACCAGCCACAAAGCAGGTCTCAGCCCTGCCATGTCCTCAGCAGCCTGGCACCCATCAGCACACATGCAGAGGCAAAAAGCTGGCCAGCTGCAGACTGCCAGAAGCACTACCAGCAGTGCCCAGGTGCACACACCAGGCACATCCTGTGTCTCCAGGCTGTAACACAGGATTAAAGACTACAGAGACAAGCTACCCGTGCCTTTACCTACCAGGATAAATTTTACCCCTTCTGCATTATCAACCACCAGCACATCAGTGTTCCTAAAAATCAATTCACTGTGAAAAAAAAGAAAGCATCAGTCACACCGCTTTGCGAATCTGAACAGCGAAGTGAAACATTTCAAGATTGGTTATGTCAAATTCTAGTCATTTTCTAACAACTCTGCAGAAATACTGTACTTTAAAAAGTATTACTTTCCACTTTGGCTGCACAGTGTTTGTCTACTGCTTAAGTCACACTCCATGAAAACTCCAAGTAGCACTGTGCAGATTGCTAAACGCTTTTCCTAGCGGTGCCAGAAGCGCGTCACACACCCATCTGCGGAGCTACGGCTACCAAAGAGCAATTTCTTCACTTTGTTTGCAAAATGTATGCCATCTTACTATTAACTTTTAAGCAGGAACTTTCATATTCATGAACATGAAAGCAAAGAGTGACCTCTCCAAAATCAAAGCAGAAGGACAGACAAACGTGACTCTGCTGTGGAAGAACTGAGGCATGCAGTTGCACAGGAGAAGAAGCAGAAGATCACACAAGATGTCACTGGCCACAGCAGAAACACTTGTTTTTTCCCTGCTATATACCTTCCTTCCCTGACAAAACTGAGAGCATCACACTTCTCCATGTTTTTTTCTCTCTCATATACGTGCTGCTACTCCTCTCGCTGAAGGCCCTATTCCTCCCCCTCTGATGCCAGATCTCCACACATGCCTCCATTTTTTCCCCCCAACCCACCAAGACCCATGGAACAGGAACACTCTGCACACTCAGGATGGATTTGGTACAAATACAGAAATGCAAGAAATTTCAAGGTTTGTTCTTTTTAGTTCAAAGACTTCTTTTTGGTATCAAACACAACATTTATGGAAATTCCACCACCCCATTTGCACCAAAGGCAAGTTCCCCCTAAGAAAGATCTCCTTCTAAACCCAGGAAGCTTGCAGTATTCTGCCACTCTTTAACATCTACCAC
>VXAV01007103.1:141684-152251 GCA_013399715.1 Alectura lathami | reverse complement strand
ATTATTTTTTGGGGGGATGGGGAAACGGGTGCGGAGAGAAGAGGGCAGCAGGGTGCAGCACACGGAACAGATCGCCTGCAGGAAGGCTGCCTCCAAAGCGCATCCTGCCCTGCAGCATGCTCATGGCTAGGCAATGCCTTGTGGACGCAACACCCCCAGATTAAGGTATTCTTACAGCACAAGTTAGTATAACATACAATAAGCTTTTTTTAAAAAATAAATTATATAATAAAATAACACTTTCCAGTACTTAAAGTACTCTGAACAGCAATATATATATATATACATATTCGCAAGAGCACCTTACCTTTTTCACCAATGGTTCCGTTATCCCTTTTTCTTTACTAAAAGAAAAATACCACATTAACACAAAAAAGGGAAAATGTGTTCAGTATTCATCAATAAATTCCTTACGAAAACTGTACTCCCAAGAAGACAAAGCAGAACAAATGCTCTCATTTCTCCTACGCTCTCTGATCTCTCAACTACTTTCCTTACAGTTTGGCCCAAAAGACAAATTGATTAATGTAAAGTAAGACCTTAGAGAAAAAACTTCTTTATTATTAACCAGGTTTTGGCGCTGGATTATGTGCCTATTGGCCCAGACTGCTAAATAACATCTACACAATGTTTCTTTCATGTTTCAAGAATTGAAAATAACTGTACAAGGTTAAAGTACAAAAGTACACAAGACAGTGGACACGAAATATCCATGTATGAGTTTATCCCATCTGCTGCTTGGTTTGAAAAGTAGAACTTTTAACTAAAAAATACTGTCCTTCTACAGTTCTGTCAAGTTTAATGGAAGTGGGTATAACCTGATTACAACACTAACACCAGTATCACTGATCTGATATTTACAAAAAAAAATTGTATTTATCAATAAATTAAAGTCAATGCAACACCCATGCAAGCTAGAATGCTAGCTTTTTGGTGAACAAGGACCCAACATCTGAACAAGAACCTTCCGAAGTCCCAAACTTTAATGTCGTTTGTTTCAAACTGCATCCATTCCTCGCATTGAAGATGTAAACCCCAATCCCATTCCTCTTTGCGTATGCGTCTGTGATCTTGCCATTTCATACTGTGCATCTAGATTTCTGAAAACCTCTTCCTGTTGTTTCAGCGTTTTGTAACTCTCTTCATCAACTGAACTACAGCCAGCTTCATCCTCACTCTAGAAACCAAACAGAAGACAACAGACGTTAGCTCTGTAGGAAGCGGTGCTTTCATACGCCACAGCTGGCCTAGACCAGCAGCGATTTTGTTCTGCTGTTTTCAAAGGCTCCTAAGAATTCAGACATCTGGTTTTACTGCTGTTAACAATCCCAGCATAGCTTCTGCTCTGTCGATAAACATCTAGGGGCCTTCATCAAGGTCCTTTTTCAAACTCACTCAAATTAACACCTTCCTTTAATTGTCTATGCAGAGCTACCAGCTACCAACATTCATTAGATCATGAATATTGGTTAGGGTTACCACTGTTGTCAGAGCGTAAGAGATGAAACATGAAATTCCACAATTTGAATTTAATTTGGATGCTGTTTGCGAACTTTAAAGAGAAATACTTTGTTTTTTAATTAGATCACACAGTAACTAACTTTACATCCTTACTTATTAAGGCAGCCTTTAAAAAAAATCCCCTATCTTACAATTTAACCACAACACAAATTTAACTACACATTCAGATCTCTTTACCTTAATGCCCATCAGTTTTCTGAATTTGACATTTTGGTCCTTGTTTCCAAAATTTAGTTTTTCCCATATTTCTGCAGACTGTGATTTATCCTGTGAAAGTTTAAAAGAAGAAGAAGAAAAAAAGATGCATCACCTTTTAAAATACATTTCTACTAATGTCACAACATTGTAGCAAGCAAAGAAAAGCTGTATTAAAAACGAGACCATTGTGCAGCTGTAGCAAAGCTGGAGGTAAAATGTTTCCAAGTTATGTCTGACATTCCTGCAGCATCCCCACAGAAACTTTTTGTGAGGGAAGTCTGCTTAACCACAGGTTTCAGACCGAGGTATATTCTTTACTTGGGTAGACTGTACTCATTTCCATCAACTCTGGGAACCTTGTCAGAATACATGCCTAAAGCGAATTATGGAAAAGAAAAAAAATGTATGACTTCATAATGTTAGCCAGCACTTTTCAGTAAAAAGAGACCATCTGTATTTGATACTTAGTGACAAGTTTTTTATTTACTAAACAACAAAAAAAAAGACATTAAGAGCCAACTATATTTCATAAAATATACGGCATCAGGCATTTTCCTAAAGCTTGTGTCACTCGCATTTGTTACTGAAGGTCTGGGCATCTTAGTCCTTTCACTGCCCAAAGTCTTACCCCAGTTGTTCTTAATAGGGTAAACAGATCTGAAAATAATTTAGCTGAAAATAATTGTAACACACATGCAGACAGTTCAGGAGTACAAGATGCTTCCAAGCAAGTTTTATGCAAATGAGAAAAGAATTTACCCCTTCCTTTTTGCCTTGCCAAAGCATCTTCCGCTTTTTCTCTTGCTCAGCAAACTTCATGGGATTCACGGCTGCTGGGTTGTAATAGCTAGGCACAGCTATTCCAGTCTCTGCTAGTGCTTTTGCTTGTAGCGCTGCCATTTGAGCTGCCATTGCTATTTGAGGAGTTACTTGTGTTCCCGATGCCAGAAGAGCAGCAACATTAATGACAGAACCTCCAGTGGCCGCAGCTGCTAGAGAAAATAACAGAAACTTGCCATCAGAGTTCAGACTGTATTCGCTGCTTTTGAAAACACGCTCCCATTCATTAGCAGTAAGTTAAAATAAGAAACGCACGATAAACTGTGTCTTAATGTACAAATACCACAACACAGGTCTCCAGGGAGATTTAGTAAGGGAGAAGTGAAAGCCATGTACCTCCTGCTTCTAAATACCCCTGAGCTGGTAAAAGCTCCCACTCCCTTGCTGTGGGAAGGGTCCAATCAGCCCAATATACAACATTTTTGTTACCCAGTCATCAGTTCCAGGTAAGATAGTAAGAAATCTTAGTTCTTCCTGTCTGATTCATCCCAATTCCCCCTCTCCAAGTTCTACTTGTGGTTTTTACATACGGACCAACTGAACAACCACATACAGACAACCCGCACATCAGCTGGACAGGACTGGCACACAGCATGTTGTTCTAACACTCAGCACATAAGCCTGCATTATCTTCCACCCACATTACTCTTTAGAGATTAATGCAACATACATAGGTTACCTGCTGCCATTTCCTGTTGCTTCTGTTTTTCAACCATTTCTTTCTCTCTCTGTTCTTGCAGTTTCTTTGCTCTTTCCAACCTAAAGGGCACACGAGAAAAAAAAGTGTTCAGACATGCAAAAACCAAAAGAAGCAGCTTACTTGTATTCTCTATCATTAAAATAGTAGCAACTTCTGACCTTCTGGCCAGTGCCTCCTGTGCATCCATAGCTGTATTTCGTCCCCGGAAAGGTGGGGGGCTCGGGCTCCGGCTGTGACTCCTGCTGAACCTGCGGGGCTTCTCAATTCTTTTCTTTCGCTCTCTGTAACCAGATTTGAGACAGTTGCTTAAACAGTGAAGCTACATATACATATCTTAACATTTCATAGAGCATTCAATCGTGACTCAGAAACTGCTTAACTGGAAGGGTCCTCAAAAACAGCTTTCACAGGGTTTATACTAGAACAGTACAGCAGTCACACTCACATGGTAACAAGCCAGAGTTAAAGCTGAGTTTATCTAACTTGTAAGATCCAACAGCATGTAATCCTGTGTGTTTACCCTTCTACTTAGCATAAGAGATTTTCTCCTTTCAACTTCTGACAAGGAAAATCACCATGTAACCTCCGGTACATCAACTGCAAGAAAACTAAAATGATCAAGGCTCAAGAAGGCTTTGAAACAATAAAACACCACTACATAATGTTAGAAATCAGCATTGTGATTAGCCCTGAGTAAAAAACTGGATTACTCCTCAAGGGAATTACCTCCTCCTCTCTGTATACTCATCATTCAATGTTCTTTGGACTGCTGTTTGATGGAGGATATCAAACTAGATGGGAGAGCTGGTTTAAACACGTGATTTATCTTTCTTTTAAGTTCTGGAGAAGGACAGCACTTGTGCAGAGGACTATAATGCTTCATTATCTGAAGGCTGACAAACTGAGAAGATCCCTGCTTAAATGTATTTAAGCAAGACACCAAAGTATCCAGTGCATCCATAATTTAGAAACCTTCTCCCAAGTAAAAATCACCTTTATGATCTACACATCTAGGGAGCAGCCACTCAAAAAACACAGAAGTACCATTAGTCTTTTTTTTTTTCCCCCTTTAAACCAAGATCATTAATAACTACATTGCAAGAGATGAAGGTCTACCCTTGTTTAAGCCTGTGACTGACGTTCTGAACAAAGAAGTCACCAATTCTAGAAGTGCCCAAAGCTTAAATTAGAGAAGAGAATCACCAGATCTGCCATCAACACTAAGTTCAGATGCACAAAGGATGCTTGCAATTTTATACTTAAATGTTATAAACCATTTGAGATGGTGACTAACTCAAGTACAGCCACTTTAAATGGCATTCCTCTATCCCATTTCTTTTGTTTGTAACTTAGGCAGCATCCACAAACATAATGAAATGCAGTCTGAAGTTACAGAAGAGATCCTCGTTTACATGACAAATCTGGTAGAATACGAAGGAGGCGAGACTTATCTTTTAATAGAAGATGACAAGATGCAGATTCAGGCACTGGGAAGTGACAGATCTGCATTCCTGAGATAAGATTTAATGCATGTTTCAAAGATACCTTCGTTTTTGCCATGCTGACTATTGTAGTTTGGTCTTGTCTTTGGTCTGATGCTTTACTGCACTGGTAAACATCAAGGAAATAGATATTTGAGCTTCTGTATTTAAGCACTTTCATTTGAAACAAGCAGATGGTGTCATGTTTTCCATCCTGCATTTAATCAGATCAATGCAACAAAAGAACTGCTAGAAGGGTCGATCAGCTCACAGAACAGAAAAGATTACTTTAATGGCCAGCGAGGACAGATGCCTTGAGAATGAGAGCTTGAGGTAATGCAAAGAACCTCCAAGAGAAGGTTGAGCTCTACTATTCAGAAATGTTACTGTCATAGCCCGTGAACTGCAACATTGCAAACACTGCATCTCATGAATGAGGGAATTCATTTCATGGTTGAGTAGTAACAAGTCAGACTTCCACATCATGTTTATCTGGCTTGTGAAGAGCTTCCCTTGAAATCTGCCCTGTAATTATATTTCCAAAGGCTTCACCTGAGCCCAGAGCTTGATGAAGTCTTCTAGCTACTGTTAAATAGCCATGCTTTGCCTATTTTCCCATCCCTAGTATTTGTGGAACAACGAATACTTAACAGAAATGGATTCCTGCAGTGTATTTATCTATTGCTAGCCGACAAGGCACATTTCCAGTCAGAGAAATTCCTGCAGTATGATTATCCCTTATTACTTCTTCCCACAGCTGCTGATCTATTTCAGGTAATTTGAATTCCACTGCAGAAGTAAAATAAAAATATATAAAACAATTCTGATACATGAACCAAAGTGCTTGAAGTGACATTTTAAAACCATAAATGCACAGTTTATAATCAGTGGAAATAACAGGAAACTGAAGCCTTACACACCATGCTGAGGGCGGCGTAAATACCAGTAAGCGCAAATAATGTCTAGATACCAACGACCCAGCTCTACTCACCCCAGCAGAAAGTTTGGTAGGAAGCGCATGGCAAAATAAAATCTGACACAAAACCATGTAATTCAACATGTTCTTCAGAAAGGTAAGTCTTCTCAACAGTTTCTCAAGTGATGTTGTAGCATTACATTCTTAAGTCTCCAATGGTCCACTGTAATATTGAGTAGCCGTTTCCAATTTCTCCACCATTTAAAAAAGCAATTTAAAATATACTAGTAAAAATATCACTAAATTAACTGGAACACTGGCAACACTTTCTTGGGAGCTTTGAAGGGACATCAATTTGCATTCAAAATACTTGCTCCTACTTTAGACAAGCAAGGTGGGAAAAAAAAGACTACATTTGGGGGCAGTTAAGTCATTTCAATCTACAAAGAAAATCCTGCAGGGCATTAAGGATGCAGAGGCAACACATGCAAATAGCCTGAGATCTCTAAAACAAAACAATGAATCACCACCTGGAAAACATCAATTCCAGTACAGGGAGGAAAAGCCCAACTCTAGCATATTCTAGGTGAGGCACTGGTCTCAACTCTGTCAGACAGACAGAATTGCTTCAACCTGTACTTCTAGAACTTAAGTCTGAGGAACAAATGGAAGCACCCAAGAGAGTGAGAAAAAAAGTGAAGATAAATTTTCTCATGTTGAACTTGACAAAAAAAGTTGGTAATCACTAACACATAACAGTACACAGATCAGAAATAGTCCATCTGACTCTCAATTCATCTCAGCAATAAACTACCTGCACTAGTTCACAGAGGAGACAAATTTTTAAATCAAGTTTGTTGAGCTGATCAGGATTAGCAAATACACTGATCAGAAGGCTCCCCCAGCTAGTGATTTCCAGTTAAACTTTCCTTCTATGATATATACACACACAGAAAGAGGTAATTAAAACAATATTTAAGTAGTGCCACAATATTCTTATATAAAATATATGAAAGGCTGAGCTGCATCTTATTCTATTTTTTCCTACTTAAATATCATACCTATTTAAGATAGTAAATTCAGCTGTAATATAACAAACCAAATGAGCTTGAACTGTTGTTTTTACACTACTCAAAATATTGTTTGCTTCCCTTCTAAACTATCAGCTAGAGGCTTTTAAATTGTGGTGTTAGAAAATACCCACAAAATAACCAATTAAGCATTTCTAACTGCTAACATGAGAAACCTGAGACACATTAGCAGTTTAGGACAACTGTTTCCATAAACATATACACACTATTCAATGGTGGACCCCCCCCTCCATGTTAATACAGCTCAGGGGAAAAACAACACTGTTACACTTGAACAGGCATTAACTGGCCAAACTCAGCACTTCCATACAACTGCACCCCATAAACAATTCCACCAGTAACCACCTCTAAGCACATGTGGAAGTTAACACCTACCTGCTTCTGCTCCTTGTTCTGCTTCTGCTTCTACTCCTGTGCCTGTGTCTAGATCTTGATCTAGAACGAGATCTTACACGGCGCTTTCTCTCCCTGCTGCGAGATCGGGATTTCTTCCTGTCACGACTTCTACTACGATGACGTCTGAAACACAGGTCCCACAGGCCTCATGTTTAAATTCAGGTTTTATTTAAGGACTTACATTCAGGTTTGTCACCACAAGCCAAAATGTGGCCTTCACCAGGTAAGGTGAAGGAAACTGCAAACTACATGCAGAGAAGTTTACGCCTGAAAGAATTTAGAACTAGGAAGGATCTACCATCAAACGAGTGAGTTAAGTAATCAATCATACTCATCAACATAGCTATTTTGATTTGTTCATTAAACTGTATACCTCAAAACAAACATGTGGCCAAACTAGTATGATGCTGGAGCCTAAAATCCAATGCAAGAGAACTTAACTTCTCTCCTCCCCATGGTATTCTAGCACCTTGGAGAAGAGCTGCCCAGATTTCAGCTTGTGAGTCACACATACACAGCCCCTCGGTGTATTATTAGCTGATGCCTGTTTCTTGCTGTCATGTTTGCTCCAGATGCCCCCAGCTAGGTGCAGAGCAGGCTGAAGAGTTCTTCTGGCAGCAATCTGTCCCAATCAACTCTCCTACTGTGAGTGTGCTAGGTGACCTACTGTGTAAGGAAGCACAGGCAGCATTCTCCCTGGGCAAGCTCTTTACTGAGGAGGTAAAACACAATCACATAGCTAACTGTAGTTTCTTCCCTGTCAATGCCAAGAGGGAACTTTTAACGCTTTCAGTTTCTAAATTTTCTATACTCTGTTTCTAAGTTACAAGCTTGAGTTAACATTGACAGATCAACTCTGCAAAACCATAACGTTACTCTACAGTTTACTTTACACCTATTCAAATCTGGAAAAAATGAAGTAGCAGCAAACACACTANAGAATAACCATATAAAGCAATTTACCTTTCACGAGACCTGGATCTTGAATGACTCCTCCCTCTTGATGATTTCCTCTCCTTGCGTTTATGTCTATCCTCACCATTTTCAGATGAGTTTAGGCTATCTCTTCCTTTGTCAGAAGAATGTTCTTTGTCATTATGGTCTTCGGATTTGTGCTTCTTGGAGGACTTCTCTTTGGATTCATGTCTTCTTGCCTGTTTTAAGAAGAAGTTGGTTCTTTCAGGAAAATAGTGCAACAAAGAGAGTTAGTATGGGTATCAGAAGATAAAAATGATAAGCTCTGATGCAACATTAGTAACCTTAGGAGTGTGACTCAGTCATGAGTGATGGCTTTTTACCTAATGCCACCAACTACCCAATGTTGCAAACATAGGCTAAATGATAAGCTCTGATGCAACATTAGTAACCTTAGGAGTGTGACTCAGTCATGAGTGATGGCTTTTTACCTAATGCCACCAACTACCCAATGTTGCAAACATAGGCTACCATCTGTCTCCCTTTTCCCTCCTCCCCACTGTCTAAATGANGTAGTGCCACAATATTCTTATATAAAATATATGAAAGGCTGAGCTGCATCTTATTCTATTTTTTCCTACTTAAATATCATACCTATTTAAGATAGTAAATTCAGCTGTAATATAACAAACCAAATGAGCTTGAACTGTTGTTTTTACACTACTCAAAATATTGTTTGCTTCCCTTCTAAACTATCAGCTAGAGGCTTTTAAATTGTGGTGTTAGAAAATACCCACAAAATAACCAATTAAGCATTTCTAACTGCTAACATGAGAAACCTGAGACACATTAGCAGTTTAGGACAACTGTTTCCATAAACATATACACACTATTCAATGGTGGACCCCCCCCTCCATGTTAATACAGCTCAGGGGAAAAACAACACTGTTACACTTGAACAGGCATTAACTGGCCAAACTCAGCACTTCCATACAACTGCACCCCATAAACAATTCCACCAGTAACCACCTCTAAGCACATGTGGAAGTTAACACCTACCTGCTTCTGCTCCTTGTTCTGCTTCTGCTTCTACTCCTGTGCCTGTGTCTAGATCTTGATCTAGAACGAGATCTTACACGGCGCTTTCTCTCCCTGCTGCGAGATCGGGATTTCTTCCTGTCACGACTTCTACTACGATGACGTCTGAAACACAGGTCCCACAGGCCTCATGTTTAAATTCAGGTTTTATTTAAGGACTTACATTCAGGTTTGTCACCACAAGCCAAAATGTGGCCTTCACCAGGTAAGGTGAAGGAAACTGCAAACTACATGCAGAGAAGTTTACGCCTGAAAGAATTTAGAACTAGGAAGGATCTACCATCAAACGAGTGAGTTAAGTAATCAATCATACTCATCAACATAGCTATTTTGATTTGTTCATTAAACTGTATACCTCAAAACAAACATGTGGCCAAACTAGTATGATGCTGGAGCCTAAAATCCAATGCAAGAGAACTTAACTTCTCTCCTCCCCATGGTATTCTAGCACCTTGGAGAAGAGCTGCCCAGATTTCAGCTTGTGAGTCACACATACACAGCCCCTCGGTGTATTATTAGCTGATGCCTGTTTCTTGCTGTCATGTTTGCTCCAGATGCCCCCAGCTAGGTGCAGAGCAGGCTGAAGAGTTCTTCTGGCAGCAATCTGTCCCAATCAACTCTCCTACTGTGAGTGTGCTAGGTGACCTACTGTGTAAGGAAGCACAGGCAGCATTCTCCCTGGGCAAGCTCTTTACTGAGGAGGTAAAACACAATCACATAGCTAACTGTAGTTTCTTCCCTGTCAATGCCAAGAGGGAACTTTTAACGCTTTCAGTTTCTAAATTTTCTATACTCTGTTTCTAAGTTACAAGCTTGAGTTAACATTGACAGATCAACTCTGCAAAACCATAACGTTACTCTACAGTTTACTTTACACCTATTCAAATCTGGAAAAAATGAAGTAGCAGCAAACACACTATCCAATCAAAACTGCAACATACAATATAAACTGTTCCTTGGAGTTAAATTAGATCAGCAAGGTAATTCAGTTGTACTTCAAAGTCTCCCCAGATCCCAAACACCTCATGTCTATATGCATCTTCAAACCAAACACACACAAAGAATAACCATATAAAGCAATTTACCTTTCACGAGACCTGGATCTTGAATGACTCCTCCCTCTTGATGATTTCCTCTCCTTGCGTTTATGTCTATCCTCACCATTTTCAGATGAGTTTAGGCTATCTCTTCCTTTGTCAGAAGAATGTTCTTTGTCATTATGGTCTTCGGATTTGTGCTTCTTGGAGGACTTCTCTTTGGATTCATGTCTTCTTGCCTGTTTTAAGAAGAAGTTGGTTCTTTCAGGAAAATAGTGCAACAAAGAGAGTTAGTATGGGTATCAGAAGATAAAAATGATAAGCTCTGCTGCAACATTATTAACCTTAGGAGTGTGACTCAGTCATGAGTGATG
>VXAV01007103.1:97994-110622 GCA_013399715.1 Alectura lathami | reverse complement strand
TTTTTTTTTTTTTTTTCATTTAAAAAAAGGTCCTGACCAGATTCAGGCATTGAAATTCTGTCTCTATCTAGCTGAGAAATGGCTAAAGAATACGACAGCTAAGGTAATGGCAAACTTCTTGCAAAGTTCTTGTATAGCAAGCTATTTATGTTAATTTTTTTTCCTCTTGGTGTGTTGGGCAGTGGTGTGAAATTTGTATCACAACGGACCCTCTTATGAGAAGTACTCCCTGTTGGGAAATGTCTTAATGCTTATGTGGCTCCTCGGGTTGGACCAACAAATATATAACTTCAAGGAAGAATTTGTTCTTTCTCTCGCTAGGAGCATTTCTATTGCTACAGGAGAATGAGTGGGTCTGTTCCAGCTGTGAGATCAGCAGCATTATTAATTTGTACTTTGAGCTCCAAGACCCTTTAGCTGTTTGTAGGAGGTACACATACATTCTGCTTTGACTCTTCATCTTGAGGCTGATATTTCATGGTTGGTAGGTTAAGGTGAATGAGAATCTCCCCCTTACAAACATCAAACTTGCTATCGAGTGGCTGAGGCACAGGAACACAAAACAGTTCTGACATTTAGCACACCTTTGAATGGAATTGTGCCAGAATTGAACTAGAATTCAGGTAGTCAAGATTTACTGTTAAACCTTTTTTCTCTTCCATCTTATCCCCCAAATGCTTTAACTTTATATACTTGTGCATGTGCTACATTTTATATTTGACTTTTTCACAACATACCTTTGCTTACAATGTTTTTTAAATGTTTTCTTGCTAGAGCAGCATACATAATACTGTTAATACTCTGCAGAAAAATACTTGTAGGCATGGAGATACATCTGAAGAACTATTCTAGTTTACTGATTGAATGCTTTGTGCTATAAAAAGTCAAGATGATTTTTCTAGAGGTTGTTTTATATAAAACCGTGGTATTTTGCTAAAGGATGATTCACATGGAAAAGCAGAAGTTCTACAGAAGAAACTCTACGTGCAGTATAAGCGAGCAGCAACAGAAAATGTCCTGACAACCTACAGGCTGAACACCGCAGAGCATTTGAAGTCTATTGCCAAACCAGCAAATCTTATCGTGCTGCTGTATGAGCACCGCAGTATAGACCAAAGGATCCAAAATCCAACGGGTAGAGATTATCCAGGTGAGTACATGCGTGGACTAGTTTCAAAAGAGCAAGAAGCTGTTCTTTAAAAAATGCTCAGCAAGGTGATGCTGGTCTGTTAACGCATTGTCTCTGTCCTGTAGATATCCATATGGCAGCTAAGGAGATAGCTGAAATTAACAACTTGGATATGAACAAAATTTGGGATAAACTGCTGGATAAATGGCTGTGTCCGAGTGTACTGCCCTCAGAAGTAAGTCACCACCGGAGATCTGGGTTTGGAGATGAACACCCGGTTACATAAAATATGTTTTTATCACTTGTTCAAAAAACTAACTTTTTTGCACACATCCCATTAGTACATATGAATCTATTTAAGATGCATCTCAGTTTGGAATACTGACAATTTTAATACCCTTTTGATGTTGTTGCAAGTCATTCTCTCTAGTGAAAATAGGTTGAAATGCTTTCTCTTTTCTCAGTCCAGAGATTAAAATCTCATTTTTGATGCTACACTGTTGTTGTGCAGCCAGTCAAAAGGAGCAGAGGAGTTGTCAGAGTTGCCAAGAGCATCAATCTTATCCTACTGCAACTTAGCAGTCAGAGGGTTAATGCTGCCTGTGCAGCATCCAGCAGGGAGCAGACATTGCCTCTGCTTCAAAACACCAGTTAGCAGGGTGCGGGATTGAAGAGTGGTGTGGAGTGCCAAGCACACAGTTAAACAAAGAAAGGCATGATAAAGTCTAAATGCCTTTCCTTGGCTGCATTAGCAGGGGTGCCCAGCTTGCTTAAACCCCGTCCTAAAAGGATAACCCAGCTGTTTATCCAAGCAGTTCAGGTAACTCTCAAAACTACTTGTTCATGTCTTTTTAAAGAAAACTCAAGAAATCTTTGGAGATGTCCAGGAAGATGAAGAACTCCGAAGGTAAACACTTTGTTTTGCATGTAACGGTGAATTCTTCTTAACTGGCAAGTTAGCTGGCTTCTTCAAGAACCCTGACATTGATGTGATAAGGAACTTACTGCTGCAGCCGCTGATAAGATAAAATTCTTATCAACAGCCATGATAAACAAGTCTAGGCCAGAAATGCAGAAGTTTTAGTACTAAAACTTTTTCCTGCTACATAAATGGAATTGTCCTCACTGATGGATGAATGTTAAGGTGCAGAAACAGAGCTGCGTGGGAGGTATGGCTGCCCCCAAAGGCTTCACGGCCTGCTACTTGTTACCAGTGCAAGAGCTGTGTTTTAAGGCCTGCTGGAAAATTATTTATAGCTTCCAGGTGGTGTTGTCAGAGATGTGTTTTTTCTTCTCCAGAAGATAATTGCATTAGATATAGTCTTTTTATTTTCTGGGGACATCAGTCTTGAGTCTTCAAATATTTATGTATACAGTGAAATATTGTCTGCAATAACTTATAGATAAGTAATGTAGGAGTAGTTATCTGGAGGTTTTTGCCTCGTTTTCCTTGGAATCTCTTATCCTCAAACTCTTTTTAATAGTGACATGTTTAAATTTTCATTCAAATTGACTCACTGCATTTCAGTAGCTACGCTGTTCCTGTATTAAAAAGAAATGCATTTTTGCAGAGTTATTTATCTACTGCAGTCACGCCCCATGGATTATAGCTCAAGAATGCTTTATGCAATTACAACATCTGCCACCTCTGTAAGTTTTTTTTGTTTTTTTTTTTAATTCTAATTTTAGCTTGCTACTTAGGAATTTTTATCTCTTACTAAAATCAAGTGCCATCTGCTCAGCTGTACGGGTTTCACGCTGAGGGCTTTGTGTCCATCTTTGGCTGGTCTGTATATTTGTGTGAGCTCTGTGCTTCTCCTCTTCCCCCCATCCACTCCCTTTGGAGTAAAACTGGGATTCACTGGATTTTGTTACTGACTGTCAAGAGCAGCCCTTGAACCCTGAACACTTCCTAGAATGTGTTTGAACTATCATAACGTATTAACTCACTTGGGGTGGAATTTAAACAGAAGGAAAACTACTTTAGCACAAAGTTAACCTTCAGTCTTTTACCCTTACTAAAGACATTTGTGATGCTATATATCACAAATATCTTTCTTGTCTGCATGCATAGCCTTACATGGAGAAAACAGCTGTTTTCTCCTAGTGTTTGAAGGTGACAACTATTTAGCTGGGTAGTATAAAAGCTGAACGTGGACCAGCCTGTTCCTTAGCCTGTGCTTCTGCTAAACACAGTTCTGCCAGAAGCCTTAGAAAAATCCTACCACAGCAGCTGCCTTCCAGTTGTAATCCTTCAGTGCGTGTTTGTGTCCCCCCAGCCCATTGGTGTTAACCAGCTGACGTTTGCTCACCGGAGCAGAGCACTGAAGTGCCTGCTCTACCTGGCAGACACCAACACTGTGGAATCGCTCTTCAAGAAACCCATCGAGAAAGTAAAGTAAGATGGATTTTCCTTCAGCTGTTCCTGAATCATTATGTATTGTTAGTCTTTAACAGACCTTGGAAAAAATACATATTTGGAGAGCTTTTCTCCTATGTTTTTGAGCTTTTAAAACTTATTTCTGGAGTTCAAAATCAGTCACCTTGCAAAGACATAGTCCTCTGCAAAAGTACAGACCAAAATCCCAGGAGGATAATGTTATTTCTCTGAAAATATATATGCAAGTAACTTCCGTAGAAAAGACCTAGAAGACAAGTTCTGTGTCGGCACTCTGGAGCTAGGGCCTTTTGATGGAAAGCGATTTCATTAATTTCTTTCATAGGTACAAATACTGTCTACGCTTTTTCCTTTCCTTTTTAAAGCAGCACAGAACACTTTTCCAATAATACTCCAAGCTTGATTACATGAGATACTGTAACAATCACCGTCATTAGCTTCCATTTTTGTGGATTTTTACAGGTATTTTCTAAAATGCTGCATTTATCTGGCAGAGTTTGAAACCTTGAATATTCCATATACCTATGAATCATTTCATAAGAGTCCTAAGGAAGGAATGATTAAGGGGCTATGGAAGAATCACAGCCATGAACCCACGGTAAGCTTCTTAAATCCTTTGTGATTTACACAGGGCAGGTAAACAGGATTTCCAGGTAGACACCAGTGCATGGAAAGAAAAAAAAAAAAAAAACAAACTATTAAGGCTTCAACAGTGCTACTTTCAAGTTGTAGACATAAGATGGAAGTGACCTGTTCTTCGGTTGGAATATGCACATGCTAGTCTAAAACTTGAAAATTATGGATGATAACAGCTTTGCCTTCATGAACTTGAAAATAAACTATATGTGGTTTTTGCTGTTGTTTTTGTTTAATTCTCTTCATATTTGTAAAATAATTTCCAAAGTGGCACGGTTGAGACCTTCCAGATGTTAGAGGTCCCTATAATGCCATCAGAATCTAACATTATATTTAGTTGGCAAACAGCAAGGACGTGAAGATGATGAATGAGTATTTATTAAAACACACCATGTCCCTGCTCTCCTGCAGGCTGTCAGGCTGGTGACAGAGCTCAGTCTAGAATACAAAGTGTATGACTTCCAGCTGTGGAATGGCCTGCTACAGAAACTTCTCGGTTTCAATATGGTAAGGAATTTTTAAGCATGAAGTTCTGCAGTGAGGTGAGAAAAAGCCTTTTTTAACCGCTGATTTCTAAAGAATGGGACAGACGCGCACATTGTAAGTGTCCTGTCAGCTGCTGCCTGGCATTTAGAACTCAGGTCGTTAGGCACTAATGAAACTTTGAGGAATTTGTATTTTACCAGTGCCTTGGTCTTTAGTTGTTCTGGTTGGCTCTGTTTTTTGAAGGCCTTTCAGATGGCAAGAATAAATCCTATGATGGTAACTTGAAACTTTTCTTGGTTATAATTTTACGATGTAACAGGCACATGTCTGTGAGTGTGTCTGTATATATACACGACCACGTACCAACTGTATGTATAGGTGTGTGTATACATGCTCAAAAAGTATTACCCCTAGAATGAATTTATGATAATCCCAAATTTTTTCATTCATCATCTTAATTACCTCTGACTGTCACACTGTGTTGCAGCCTAAGGATGTAGTGAGATGTACCCGGCAGCACGGTTATATCGACAGGAGGTATTCAAGCCAGCTTTAACCTTACAAGATTTTTGCAGTTAATAGCAAAATTTTTAGCACCAGTCAGACTACTGAAACTCATGGGTGTTTACTGAGACAACACATGCCACTGCTGCTAGTTCAATTTCTGCACCAGTTACTCCCCGCAAGGGAACAAAGGTGCCCTGAGGAATGGCGTGGGTGCCTCCTGCAGGCAACCAGCATCACATAGTTGTTACTGCGTGTTACTGACAGATCTTCATGAGCCACTGTAGCGATTTATAATGGAGTGTTTTTGTTTCAGATTCAATATCTTAGGAGAGTTTTGATAGCAGCTACTGGGATTCACTCATTATGGCAGGTAAGCAAACACTCTGTGGCTCCTACTCGTCTTCCTTAGCAGGAGCCTAGCATCATCTTTGTACGTGTAAGTGAACAGCAGCCATCTACCAGGAGGGGTGTTATGCATGAGAAGATGCCTTTTGAGTGACTGTTTTTATCACACTGCAATGTGCAGATGAGTATAGTTACAATCACTGATCACCATAGTGTCATTTGCACCTGTGGCTCCTTCAGTAAACTCTTCCGTGGAGGGATTTTTAAGACTGGACAGAGGATCTTCACCCTCAGTGAAAACAAAGCAAGGTCTTAGACTAGGAGGTGAGAAAAGCAGCGTTAGGGAGTTGTTCTTCCAGCATAAAAGAAAATTTATATCTTTCTTCCCACTGCAATGGGTCGAGACAGTGTTCAGAAGCACACCTCCTGATACATAAACAACATTGTAACTTTAAAACTTTGCTGTCAACAGGTTCCCAACTTCAGTCGAGCCTGGCGAAGCGCGATTCTGTCACCGTTTCTCACAGGTAGGGTTACTGGCTCTCATGCTTGTACAGTAACTGACATACTTACTTACCATGGCTTCTTTACTTCTCAGCCTCGTGTCCTCTGAGCCCTAAACAGATCGAGGAGTGCTGCGAGTGTTTTGTGATTCTGCTCAAGTAAGTGGTTCAGCTGGCTCAAAACCCTCCCAGGGGTCTTGTTGACAACGCTGAGCCATCCAGGCGTGTGTCGTAGCTGAGAACTTCCCTCCTCGTCTTCTGAAGGTGTCCTGTTCTGGCTGACTTGGACGTCATTGGAATAGCTAAACAATATGTGCAGCTGGACCTTCCGGCTTTTGCCCTGGGTTGCCTGATGTTGATTCCTCAGTCTGAGAAGCGGGAGCAGCAAATTCAGGTAAACAAGAGGCTCGTGTTGCAGCAAGGGAAGTGTCTTCAAACATGTTATGTTCATCAGACTGTGAAAGACAGCAGCTCCTAAACTCCAGCTGATCAGAGCAGATCACTGCTGACAGCTGCTAGACATCTCCCACCCACAGAGACTGTTGCCTCAGATTTCTCCTTCTGAAAGAGAGCATGTGAACACTTCCTTTTTTTAAGCTCCAAGTCATTCTCAGCAGCTCTGTCAGATGACTTTGCCTTTTGTGGGTTACAGAGTGTCTTCTGAGAATTCCAGAATGTTTATTGTTCCTGAGGAAGTCAAATACTTGAAGGGAGAGTTCATAGTGAAATTGTTCGCAGAATATTAAATGTTTTGTATCTTTTTTTTTGCAAGGCTTTCTTATCAACATGTAACACAGAAACTGTGCTGCAACAAGTAGATGAACATATGAACACTGGGGAAGTGGTGGCTTTTGCTTCTCAGGTAAATAAAGAAAATTTACTTCACTTACCTGTGACTTGCAGGCTTTCTGGATGATAACTGCACACAGCCTTTTTTCTCACTCCCCAACCTTGCCAAACCTCAGTTGACATAATTTACGCTTCTGAAATCAGAGCAGAATTTGCAGGGATTTCTGCATTTTTACTAATGTGCGACTGGATGATTTTTTCAACATATATATACACATACATACACCCAGTGCCCCTATTTGTTGGACAGCATTGTTTACAGTAGCACCACTTTATTTTTCATAAAAGTGTTTTAAGCAAAAAGGTGAAATGGCTTATGAAACTGTACTGCCTTGCCTTGCTTTCCTACAGGCAACTTTCTAATTCATTCCCCTGTCAGAATCTGAAATTAGTCTTCAGAAAATCTGCCATTTTTCAGCACTTAGGGGAAAAAAAAAAAAAAAAAAACCTGCCTTATGGGAGGTTCAGTAAGAAAAATCTGGTTTTTTTATTAAACGGTCATATTTCTTATGTACAAAGCATTAATACTTTCCGTTACCAAAACTTAAATCTGCAGATTAGATCTTTGATCTTGGACAGCATCATAAATGAGAAGCTGTATGACAGGTTCTTGAAAACAAAGTACTTTCCACTGGTGAAGCAACAACTGATGAATACTCACCGAATGAAGGAACTGGTGGATTATTTTGCCAACAAGAACTGGTACGTTAATAAAAGTTAAAACAGGTGATGCATTGCTTAGAAAAACTGGCTCTCTCCTTTAGATTTCCACTGCTGGGGAACGATGGGGCCTCTCTGACTTCAAAAATGTGAAGTCACACCTTGGCTTGTACTTTGGAGTATCTAGCCCAAATTCTTGGCTTTTTAGCCATTTCAAACTTCAGTTTAACCTTTTTCCTCCTGCAGTGTTGAGGATGCAGCAGCCCTAATTCAGGAGTATCAAGAGAAATGTGGAAATGCTACTCTGCTAGATAAGTCATCTGCTGATATTCTGAAGGTAAAACAAACCACCTGTGTACCTCACACAGCATTTTTTCCTCTTCTCTGAGCTAGGCCTTTCACTCAACTTTTAGCAAACATACTTGTGAGCTGAATTTTTTTTTTACTAAAATATATTGTAAGACACATGTACACTTCACTTGGATCAAACCCAAGCAGTGCTGAACCTCATGCTTCCCAGCACTTTCGCGGGTCTTAGCCTATATCCTGTCTTTCTCTAAACCCTTCCATATTGTCCTCTTGCCCTCCAGATGTACCTGAACGGCCCACAGGAGCCCTGCCTACTGAACTGTCAGCCATGAAGCCTCGATTTACGCTCAGTCTTCGCTCCCTCTGCTGGCAGGACGAGTGCTGTTCACTAACCACGCCCCTACCGGCAAGTGAACGTTGGCTAAAACCCCACTGCCCTTTTTCCAAAAGCTACCCCTTGCTTTCCACTTGTTTTTTTAAATGCTCTGCACTGTTTCTTCTCCATATGCTGTTTCTTGTGAAAACAAGCCGGAGTTGCAGCAGAGTTCCTGTTCCTGTACAGCAGCAATGCTCATACTCAGCACTTTAATTGTAAGAAGGATTACATTTCGCTTCCTTTGCTATTTCTGTACTATTTCTGTGTTGAAGTCTGCTCAGGACTGCTCTAAGATTTCATTCACACAAACACTCATAAAATAACATTCACAAAATAAGTGTGATAAAGTTTTAAACTGGGAGTGTTGTGCTTCATGTAAAATATACTTCATAGACAAATTGTAGTTTTAATTACAGTGAGTACAAATAAACTGACTTATGGATCAAAATTGACTTTACACTATTTTATACACTTAATGAAGTTGCTGGTAAACTCACTTGTCAGGAGAGGTCAGTGACTGCATGGAACACGTCTGCCAAGGATTTCTTGTTAACTCCGCTCTTACCCTGCTGTAGCCAGGCAGAAAAGCAGGAGGAAGTATTTCACTGCATGAGATGGCCAAAGCTTCCTGAGGTACCAAGCTGAAACACTTGGGCTTTTCCTGAAGTAAAGCAGGTTTATTTTGAATAGAAATAAGGTGTTTGGCCTGAGATCATGACACAGAAACAAAGGTTCTAGCAGATCCTTGAAGTCTGATGGTAACTCATTACTTGAGCTCACAGCACCTACCGCCCAGCTTTTTGCTCAGACACCGCACTAGAGGCAGTGATAATACACGGGACAATACCTGCAAAGGAAACTGGCCGCCACGCCAAGTTCCAAATGTTGTGAAGACAACAGATAACTCTTCATTTGTATTGGAAAATTAGCATCAGGAGAAGCAGGAGCTGTTAAAAGACATTCAGTTCCCCGCAGTGCTATGAGACCGAGAGCCAAAAGCTCCAGCCTTCTTCATCAGCCAATTTTCCAGTCTTCAGCAGGAGTGCTGGATGGCATTACACTGTTTAAAACCTTTGTTTATGGCTTGTATTTGATGTTGTCTACCCACCTTGCTCCATGTACAAAGGAAAGCTTCTCCTCACCGTTCACAGATTTAATGAGGCATTGTTCGTTAAAGCATAGTGGTGCTTTGAGTACAAAAAGACTGAAGTTCAACTTTCTACAGTGAAATTACTAGTTGAAGGTATGTGCTCTGATTTCTCAAAAATCTATCCCAATTAAAAGAATAAATCAGACTGAATGAGAAATCCAAGTACCAAATGGATTCTGAAACAAACCTAACGTGCCCCCAGAGCCCTCGGTGGCTTTGTTCAAGCCTTCTGCAATTTTCTTCTTGAAGTCACCAAACCAGTGCACCAAGCGGTTTGCTAAGCCTTAGCTAAAGGAAGGACTGCCAGACATTTTGGAAACAAGTTCAGCTGCTGCATTCTGCCAACAGTTCAAACAGCTCAGTTCTGTGAAGTAGAGTTTATTACACCATGAAGGAACAGGAATTAAACAGTTTCTATAATGGCATATTTTACAAATCAATTCACGCAGAGGAAATAAGCAAACACGCTGTTGTAAAGTTATTACCAGTAAGTTACAGTGCTAAGCTGTTAGACCTAAGTGTAGTGCTGTAAACTTGCCCATCAGGTCCTGTGGCAACTTGCAGTTCTGGAATGAGATGGCAGAAACACTGAACAAGCACATACATCTAAGATTTTTTGTACTCGATTCTTTCTACTTTCACATCATCTCCAATTAGCTGATAGACGTATGTCACTACCGTGGAAGCCTGGATATCCATCAGCACAAATGAAGGAATGATGTTGCTAGAAAGAGAGGAAAAAAATCCACGTGAACTGCGTGCATATAACAACCGCAGCAGCACTTCATGGCTAGACTTCAAGAATCACTCTCACAAAACTGATTCTCCTTAAGCATTGCACATCAGCCCTGAAGCTTTAAGGATTCCACTCATCTGCTTCAGTCCATGAATTCCTCCTCTGCCTGACATTTTGAATGCAAATGTTAGAACTGAGCTACCCAATTCCTTGTTATGGTTCTTATTAAAAAGAAAACCCCCACAGCCATTCCCCGTGCTTTACTTACTTCTCTAAGGCATGATACGCTCCTGTAGCTGATCCCGGATTGATATAGAATTTGTTTTCATGTTCAAATGCCTCAAATTTGTGTGTATGTCCTGAAATTAGGATGTCCACATCAAACTGCCTCTGTAGCAGAGCCAGGCTGGCCATATCGCCCCAGGGAATGACCTGATGGCCGTGAATCAGCCCGATTTTGAACTGCCCAACAGTCACAACTTTCTGTTCAGGGTAATTCAGGTTCTAAACATCAAAAGTAAAAAAGCAAGCAAAAGAAAAAAAAAAAAAGATTAGATGTGCAGATTCATATTAAGAAGCAACAGCAACACTACACAAAACCCAGAATTGTGGGGAGCAGATGGAAACAGTCGGTCTGGATGGCTCCACTGCCACAGAACGAGAGTACAATGCCGCTTTTAGGACAGGAGTAATCCACGCTAACTGGAACCCCAGCTCCAGTTTGCTTTTCCCCCTTGCTACTCAGCAGGCTCAGATCGCCCCCGTAAAGCACACGTAACCCAACCCTGCCTTTGTGGAAGAGATGAACACAAAACACCAAGAGAGGTCGCTACCTCGTCAAAGTCCCCTCTGACGACATGGACATCCCCAGCCAGAGTCTTGAGGTAGTCGTAAGTATCCTTGGTGCAGAGGTTTCCTGTGCAGAGGATGTGTTGGATCTTCCCTGGAACCAGCAGTTTTTTGAACTTGGCGGGGAGGCTGTTGCATCGGTGGGGAATGTGAAGGTCTCCTAACACTAACACCAACTTACCACGGCGGGAAAGAAAAATCATGACAGAATTCAGGTGAGGATCGCTGGGTAACAGAACGCATTGCCATGACTCCTTCAGTTTCCTAACTGCATTTTGACAAAAAAAAAAAGCTACTAAAATAAGAATGAAATAAGGGAATGTTTCTATATTTGAGTGAAAACAAGGCCCCTTACTATACCGAATGCTATCAGAAGCAGGGTCTTAACATGAGCCTACAGAGGTTCTTCCCACTTTGTTGCTGAAAGCCACTGCAAAGTATAACAGAAGAACTGTACTACTACTTGATGTAATTTACACAAATCTGGGAACTACCAAAAGCTATCCCACCTTCTTTCTTCCCTTGAAGTAAAAAAAGATACAGAACTCTCTACCAGAGGCTCTCAAGCACAGATCTGGCTAAACTTTGGCCACCTCCCCTTAAAACTCCTTCATCCAAACTTATTTCTACTTTAATTAACTGTGTTTTTATCCAAAAAAAAAAAAAAAGAAAAAGAAAAAAGCGAATTTGCAGCGTGTGTTAATAGCTAACCAGAACAGGAAGCTTGTTCTGAGCCCATACTGTAGGAACCACTGAGCAGCAGCGTGAGGCTACCAAAATTAAGAGAAAAAAAGCACAACCCCCCAGAGCACTGCAGGAACAAGAAGCTACACTGCTGCGCGCAGTGCTCCCACTGCCAGCTCTGTATTTCCGTAGTTTCAGCACAACAGATGCAAGGAGAACATAAATTTCATGGGGGCTTCAAAATCACGGCGTCAGATTAAGACCACAGTTCAATGTGACAGGTCTTAGGTCTGCTAATAAGGAAATAATTAATGCAAGCAAAGTGGCAATCCGTTAATTTCGCGAGAAGGGCATGAGAAGCTCTGTGAAGCGTGGAGTGTTCTGCTTCTGCGCTCAACCCACTAGATTCAGAGTCGACCCCGCCACCGTGACCAACACCCCCCTGCCAACAGTTCATCTTCCAGTCAGGGTGCTCTGGCAGCAATACAGCTCCTACAGCGACGGCCACCAAGGCTGCTCGAAACAGCCACAGCCCTGATACCTGCGCTAAGACGTCATCTCTTTCAATATCTGCTCTTTGTATTTTTCGGCCAAGCAGCTGTCCTCATGCCGGCTGCCACCAAAAAAAGGCAGAGAGGACTTGGGTGGGTTTTTTGTTTGCTTTCTCCATTTTGCACTAAGAATTTCTTGGTGCCATCGCAAAACCCATGCATCTTTGGTTGAAAATATGGGTAAAACAACTGCAGTCTGCCCGCTACCGATTTAAAACCAGCCCAGGAAGAAACACTAACAACTTCTACGGCCTCTCAAGGGCTCTCCAGACACTACCACCACTCCTGAGACGGTGCACCGGCAAGCAGCTCAGAAGACGGGCGAGCAGCGACTGGTTACCAAAGCGGCAGCGCACGGATTCCCCCACAGACAGCCGAGGAGGGGCCCGGCCGCGCCCCGCCGGCTCCGCGCTCCGTGCCCGACCAAAGCAGCCCCGCGTCCTGCCCCAGCCCCCGGCCC
>VXAV01007103.1:68831-97391 GCA_013399715.1 Alectura lathami | reverse complement strand
CGCCGTCGTGTGAGGGGAGAGGGCGCGGGGCGGGCGCCATGAAGTGCGTGCTCGGGGGGGCTCGCCTCGGAGGTACCCGCGGCCTCGGGGCAGGCGCTGGCACCCTGGGGCAGGGTGGTGGGTGAAGAGGGGTCCCCGAGCGGGGCGAGGGTGGGTGCCACAGCGGTGTTCAGGCCGAGGAGGCGCTGCCCGTGAGGGCACCTGGCTGCGTGGGCTCCTGCCTGAGGTGCAGCCAAACCCGCGCGGCTCCTGCCTGGGCCCGGGCAGGTCCTGCAGGCTCCTTGGGCGTTTCTTGGCGTTTCTTCACGCGCTGCGTGTGCGAACTGCTGTCTGCGAAGCCTCGTTTCTGGCTAAAGCCGTGTTGTGTCGGGTCGCAGCGAGTTCATCCGTGGTGACTTGGGGTCACAGAGCTGCCACGAAGGGATGCACAAAGTCCGAGGTGCACCTCGGTGGAGGCAGCTTTTTGAAACGAGAAGGTGCTGGTGCTACTAAGAAGGATGGAGTAATGATTTCAATCACATCATCAATTTTCTTAGAAGTGTATAGGAAATTTGTAAGGTTTCCCCTTAAATTACTGTGGAGAAAGTGTGGCGTATCTTGTTGTTCATTTAACTTACGATGCATCTTGCACTGTTTTGTTTTCCTGTCAGTCTTTGGAAGAGCAATACATGCCATAGCACGTGTTAGCGATGAGTTTTGCTTTGACCCCATAGAAAAAGGTGTAAGTAAATCTGATTTATTGTCAGTTTGAAATCTTTGTTGGGAGCACAGCAGTGATGTTGGTATTGCGTTAATTGTTTTCCTAGAGGTAACCTGAGTCTGAGCTGCGTTCTCTCTCAGCTTCTTCCGCTTTCAACATGGACAAACGCCACATCTTCTGTAATTGTAATTACACAGATTGTATCATGGAAGGGCCGTGCCTGCTCTGCTCCTAATCATCTTGGAATTTTTGTTACCCAAGCTGAAGCCTGTCCAGGACATCCGTGTTAACACCAAGGGCTTTATTTCTGTTGTCCTGGGTCAAAAGGTTCATGATCCGTCCCACGTCAGAAGTTGCCTCCAAACAACATGTTTTGTACTGGTGTGACTCAACAGGAAGAATGGCTCCCATTAACTGAACACGATTTCCCTCAGAATTAGGGTTTTCTCCAGAGGTTTCTTGATTAAAAGTGAGCAACTCAACATGCTGACAGGCTGGCAGATCAGAAGTGGAGATCTTCTGTAAATGAAATGGGTTTTAGGTGCTGGTGGCATCTTGTGTGCCTCATGTGGGTGGTTTTAGAGCAGGCTTCAGTCCTTCAGGGACCTCAGAGCTGAGCTTCTGAGTGGCTGGCTGCCACACGTCAAGGCTGAGGTCCCACAAACATCCCTAGAGGGGATTCCCGTGTCTGCCTTACACCCGTGGCTGCTGACCGGTGCTGATGAAGGTGATCGGTCTGAACACGGCAGTAGGCACGGTGCATCTGTGTTTGTCTGGGGATGTGCACACCTGAAGGGTTTGTGGCACAGGCATGGCGCTGAAGCACAGAGATGGCTTTTTGTTGTTGTCAAAGGTTCAGCACGGAACAGATGTGAGTTAACAGATTATGTTTATTTCCAGCTTGCCCTAAGATCAGTCAATGCCTCCAGGTCAGCGTGTGCATACATCTTCTTCTCATCTGTGTTTTTTCAACATTACCGAGGGACAGCTGAGTGTCAGCCCTGTCAGAAGGAAAAGCAGTTATCACCTCCATGTAAACTGATAATTAAGGTAGGTTTAATCAGATTGTCATGCTCAGCTTTACACGCAGCAAACCAGCCCACTTCCCAAGTGAGATGATAGGGGGAGGACCATACGGGCATGCAGATCGCTCTAAACTCAAGTGCTTCTGAACAGTTCTGCAGAAGAGGCTGTTAGTATTTAATTGTCTAAAAGGTGTATTTCCAGAGGCGTGCCCTGAAGATTCCAAAGTCTGAATCAGCTTAACCCTGGGGTGAGGGAATGCTGTGCTTCTGAGAGCAGCATGAGCCAGGAGAGCTGTGACACGCTGCCCAGCGGTTCTGTCGGCCACCCACTGCAGGGTGCCGGATGGATGCGGGCTGTCTCCAGAGCAGTCTGGGGAGGCCGTAAAAGCTTGGGGTGGCCTGTGTGAGAACAGGGAGCTAACATTGCAAAAGTTCTTGGTGAGTAACCTCCGCGCTGATTTTTTTTTCCCCCCAGTCAGTTCTTCCCGTGTTTAGATGCGTCAGCGTGCTGGAAAGGAACGTGGAGAAGTGCAGCATTTACACAGACGCTAAGGATCATCACGTAACGTTTCAGCTCCTCTGCAGAAATGGTAGGTTACACATAAAGTTCTTTCCAGAAAAAAAAAAAGAAATAACGGTTTCAAACAGCTGGACAACATCATATTCAGTGTAATTGTTAAGCGAATGGTATTGGTGGAACATCATGCCGAACACTTTCAGCCTTTTCCCATCAGAAGATCTATTTATTGTGTGCAACACCTTGTTAAAAAGGAGCTGTACCAGGATGTAGCAGGCTGACCTTCTTCAGGTCAGAAGCTGTACACGCTGCACGTTGATTGCCCGTTGTATCCCACCACCATTACTGTGACAGCTGAATGCCAAAGGTTTTTTCCTGCATCGGTTGCACGTGTTGCTGGTCAGTCACTTGCTGTGGATTCTTAAGAACCACAGGTGCCAGAGGGAACATGGAGTGGGACGGGGGGAGCACTGGAAGGCATTTTAATCCAGTTTTCTGTTTGTGGGTGAGTTACTGCTACAAAGCTACAGCGAGTCCCTCAGTTTCTTAATTAAGATGTTTAAAAGAAACAAGTAATACTAAAAAAGTAGAATTCTAGACCAGCATTGATTTTTGTTCATGTGCTTTATACTTAGGTATTGTAAAAACATACAACCTGACTTTTCAAGAATGTGACCCACTGCAGGCTGTCTTTGCGAAGCACATGTGTCCAAACGTACTCAGAGTCCACTCCAGGTAACGAATGCAAAAATATTTCTTCCCAAAAAATCACCCAGGGGGCAGCGCTTGTCTTACAGTCATTGACACAGTCAGAGTCCGACGAGGGCCCACAGTCAGAAATGGTGAACTGCTGGATCCCACGTCCTAACAGATGAAACTTCACGTCACAGGGTGAGAAACAGGGTGCACTCTGCTGCTGACGCTGCTGCAGCCTTGGGAAGTGTGTAGCGTGTAATTGGAGTTCGCACCTCAGACAAACAAAGTGCTGCTTACATTTTACGAGCAAAGATCCCAGTGGTAAAAGCAGAAAATTTTCTCCCACAATAAAACAAGGATCTGCTCTGAAAAGCAGCCCTCAGCAGAAGATAGGGAAGAGTCCAAGATCTGGAAGATGTGGCAAAGGCAGAGCACAGTTAGACTGTGCTTCCCCTGCCAGCATTGCTGCCAACGTCTCTGGGCGTGCGCGGGAGTTCTAGTCAGAGGCATCATCCACTGAGGCACCGGGGATGCCTGTATGTAGGTACCTCCATAAAGACCTCACGTGTTGCGTTTTTAAAAATGGCAACTTTAAAACTGCAGGGTTTTGAAAAAAAAAATCTGGGACACTGGAGTTTGCTCAGGATTACAACACGTACATGCAGAAAGGCAGCAGCAAGAGAGAGGTCCGTGTGTGGGGCTGATCTGGCAACACACACAGGCACTAAACGTAAGCAGCTCTGATTTCTTCATCGCCAGTTGCATTTTGAGATTTCCCAGGTACCGATCGCTGTATGAATCCTGTCAAAGGGCGCAGCACGCTTGAAGGCTGCACAACTCAAAGGCGTTTTCCACGCGGCATTGCCAAGGAACAATTCCAATTTCTAATGCGAGGAACTATTGCTAGATAATAACTTGTGTCGTGTAAAATCCGTTTAATGCTAAATTAATTTTTGTAGGCTGCTGGCTGATACAATGATCCACTTCCCCAGCAGTCAAGAAGAAGTGACCTTGTCAGTTACTCCAGTGAAGGTTTGTTTCAGGAGTCACACTGAGGAAGACACCGGTAAGGACATGCAGAACGTGAAGGATTCTTGGTGTGCAGCTCAAACTGATTTTAATATAATTGTGAGCTGGAAGCATAGGTGCTTGCATCTCGCACCGTGAAGGGATGCTTCTCACTCTTGCTTGTGACCAGAGCTGGGGGAGATGACCCAGGTGGCTGCCCCGAGTGCAGGGCAGAAACTGACAGAAGTGAAACAGGAAAAAAGACAAAAATTACTTTTTGAATAAAAATGTTGCTAATTTGTCAGGACTTCTTATTTTACCTAAATATGAGATAAATAAACTAGACATTTGTTAATCACCATGAAAATATAATTACGTGCTGAAGCAGTGCTGATGTAAAAGCCGTCACTGCTGTGATCACAGTTCCGCATTCAAATTTCCCTCTTCTGAGCCCTTCACTTCCTTGTCGTTTCAAACAGACTTCTCAAAGACAATGGTCACTGAAGTGCAGCTAAGTCCAGAGGAGTTTGACTACTTTCAGGTTGGAGTCGATTCCGAAGTGACGTTTTGCCTCAGGGAACTGAGGGTAAGTTCAGGATTCGCTGTTTGCCATTGATTTGCGTGGCTTGGCCCAGCCAGCGCAGGAAGCTGCCCGCTGAGGGTGCCCAGGACGGCTCCTGGCCAGCAGCAGGATTTTACCGTGGCTGAGGACTGGCTCTGAAAGGGATCTCCGGCACACCGGGGGGTCCCTCCCAGCAGCCTTTGGAAGGCAAGGGGAACGCTTAGCAAAAGCAGCGCTGAAGCAACGTTAACTTCCTCTGCGTTGAAGATGGAGCTTAACCACGCACCCCTTCTTTCCAGGGGCTGCTGGCGTTTTCAGAAGCTGCCAGTGTTCCTGTCTCGATCCATTTTGACATACCTGGAAGGTGCGTCTTGGAGCCGCCTACCTAGAGACCGCTGAGTTGCGGCCACGCTGTCAAGTTTTGTCTGCAGGTTCCTCAGATGTTTAACAACAGAGCACTCGGTAGCTGTGTTTCTAGTTGGCCTGCAGTGCAGGGTGGGGAGTTTGTTGTTGTGCACAAGGCATGTAACGGGGCCACCTGCATTACCGAGCCACTAGCGAGCACCGACAGGTGACCTGGGCTCCGCAGGTTCTTCAGCCTAACGCATGCAACTGTTCTCTTTAGTAGGCTAAAGAAATTATGCATTTTTAGTTTAAAATATAATTTTAGCAGTTCCATATTTAGAACCACAGTTTGACTAAGCATAATAGTGTCGAGCATCTGCTCGTTGGTGCATTTAAATTGAGCAGGAAGCCATCTTGCACTCTTAAGGCACAATACTCAGTTTTTCAGCAGGGGTGCTTTGTGATCTGCACCCATACAATTGCATGAGCTGTTTCCTCCCAAAATCCGTTAGCAGTGCACGCTGCTTAGTCTCTGTCTGTGTTTAGACCAGTGGCTTTCAGCATTGAGGACATGGTGCTGGAAGCCAGCCTCGTTTTGGCTACGTTGTCCGACATCGAAGACGGGACGGCTTCCCAGGAGGCTCCGCGCTTCTCACAGCTGCAGGAGAGGTAACAGGGGGCTTCAGGGCTTAGCCAGGTGGTCCCTTCCTGACCACAGAATTTTCGTTATTTGTACTGCTGAGGAAACGTTTCTGCAGCTGAAGGTGAGCCAGCAGCCGAGAGCTTTGGCACCATTTAATAACGCGAACAGCATGGAAACTGGCGCAATGCAGAGCGCGCTGCGGTAGCCTCGCGTTAGCTTCATCTCCATGGAGCTTTGTTGCAGCACGAGGGGAAAATGCATGTTGAGAATCTGTCTAAAGTTCCGTTAGCAGAAGTAAGGACGTCCTAGCAAAGACACGCAGAGGCCATTCCTCCCCTGACCAACTCTCTCTGATTCAGCTCGAAGATGCACGCGGACGCGCCTGAGAGCTCCTCCGTCGACAGGGACGGCGACACGGAAGGCGCTGCTTCCAAAAGGCCGCGATGGATCGAGCACGCACGGAACGTGAGGACAGGGGCACCTGCGGGTCCTTTGGCCAAACCGGGGAGTGACAGTGCTCCCAGGGGGCCACGCAGGGAGGCTGCAGGCACAGGAGGAGCAGCCCTCACCAGGACAGACGAGCAGGCAGCGCTGCAAGCAGCGCCAGAGTCTAACTCTCAGAAGGTAAGGACGCTCCCAGCTGTATTTATGTTGTGCTACAGAGCAGTGGAACACCTCAGCTGGCGGCCAGGAGCGGAATGCTGCGTGTAGCCCAGGGGTTACTGCCGTTGGCACCCAGCGCTCCACCTGGCATTCCGGTGGAGGCAGCTCTCAGGGCTACAGAGCTGACGGGGAAAAAAAGAATCAGCACCGTGTTTAACTGTAATGCGAGAAATGTGTTACTAGGAAACACTACAGACTAACAGACTTCAAAATATGCTTTCAAAGTGGCAAAAGCTACAGAAAGAATTAACCCCCAAATTCTGTTCCGCATACACAGCGCCTTACCCCTGTAAATGTTGCGCTTTCCAGTTCCAGTCGTTGTTCTTTGGAGCAGTTTCTTCCGAGGAGAAGGATGCCATCGCTCACCCCTTCCACAGCTTGGCAACAGCCAGCGACACCGAGGAGGATTTGGGCAATACGCAGAGCTCCCAAGTCCTCTAGCAAGGCGGAGTGGATGAACCTAGGAGTAACGTGGGCTGCCTTGAAAGATGAACGCGGATTTGACACGGGGCAGAGCTGGTTCTGGCTTTAGAAAGAGGTTCAATTCTGTTACGAAAGTGTCCTGCAGTTCACAGGCAGTTAGAACTTACTGGGAGCTGACCGTGCTTGTGTTCTGAGCTTGTAAGGTGAACTGCATTTCACTAACGCCTACTGAGAAAGTCTGGAAAGTGGAAATCTCACTGAAATGGAACTTTTTTTTTTTTTTTTTGCAAGACATACATACCAAAAAGCCAAGACCACTCAGTACAGAGCGCGGTACCATTTCCTGCCATTTCCGTACGGGTTAACGCGTTCATTCACTGTTAGGCCCCAGCGCCGGTCATTCCCAAACTGCCGATGCTGTCCTAGTACAGGGTTAGGTCGCTCAGGTTCGTGTGTTACGCGTTGTGTAGATAGCTGCTGTGTGCGTTGAGCTCAAACTGTGTCAGCACTGCAGCCAGGCTGTGCTGCTGTTGGGAAGCTACAGGCGCTGGAACAACGGACCTGGCTGCTGCAGCACAGCTGAGCGCACTGCTGCACGGCAGGTGGGGTTCTTACAGCAGCTTTGTGGAGCAGTATGTAGGTGAGAAAACAAAGTGGGCATAAAAATGCGTTTAAAAAAAAAAATAAAGGTGACATGATAAATGATTTGGAAGTCTCAGCTTAAGGGTTCTTGTGTTTCAGATGTGATTCTTCCCCCATCCCTCACCTTGTCCTCCAGAGGTCAGTGGCGTTGGCTTTCTGGCCCTGGTGGCCACATCCCAACAAGCCCCAGAACTCTGCTTGCTGTCACTTTCCTGGGGAGAACACATCCAGAAGTGATTTGTGGTGCAGCAGGAGAACAGATCGATGTGATTTACGCTGCACAGAAGGACACTGGTACAGCAGCAGGGCATGCACTTGCTCACTGCCAAACAAGCTCACAGGAAGAACTGCTACAGTGCAGTATTGCCAAAGCCACATGCAAAAAAACCCACCAAATCTCCCATCTTTGGTTGATTTGAAGACATGTTTGAACCGTTACAGAGGAGCCCCACGTAGTGCGCGTGCTGTCACTCGCATGGATTTGGGAGAACGCTGCACAAGATGTAAGGAGAGCAGCCACCCCGAGGCTGGTGGCTGGGCACTGTGCAACAGCGATATCACTGCACTAACAGACAGAATTTTGGCAGTCAACTTTACTTTAAAAAACACGTTTTAGTATAAATACTATATTTATTAAATATCTTTACAATTCATTTAAATGTATTTACAGAACTATTCCTGCATAAGTTATACCTCAGACATGAAATTCACATAATTGCCTCTTAGGTAAGCATAGATGATAGTCTCATTTTAACAACAAAAAAAGCATCCTCATTAGGTACAGACTCGGGGTTGCTTCATTATTTCAGCTATCTTTGCAAGAAACCACTTCATACGGCCAGCTCTACACACACGCAGCCTGCTTTCTCCCTGGAGAAAGGATGTCCAGTACCAGGAGGTGGAGATTCCACCCCAAAATACTTCACACCTTTGCTAGGCCTTCACCTCTCCCACCTCCTTTACTCTGCCGTCACTGTCTGGTCCCAAAAATCTTTTTTTTTTTTCCCCTGGCCATACCTTCTTTATGAACACAAAGCAGGTAAGTGTAGAGGGGAACTGTATGCTGTAGGCCTCCCAAAGATAGCTGCAGAACTAGCCCAGAACCACAGTTTTCCCGTTCACCATCTCTTAGCCCTTTTGTACCCACACGCCCAGCGACACTGCTGCAGAAATCCCAACTCCTGCAAGCGCTGTTCTGCGGTACCGTGGTTACTGGTGTACCAACCTCTCCCCTTCCCTTCAGATTACCGCTCCCTGACAACCAGCACAACCCTGGGCAGCAGCTGAAGGTCAGCCTGTTCCCACTCGGGCACGTTTCCGTTTCGTGGAACACCTTTCTTGCATGTTCCCCTCACGATCAGTCGCAATAATCTAACTCCAAGGAAGCGTTACTGCTTCACGCATCGCTGAAGGTATTTCGGTAGTACGGGCCCTGTCATTTCCTCTTCCACAAATTTGTTGTGCGCAGACAGCTTAAGTTCATAGGAAGAAATTAGGTTTGATATGTTCAGAGTGCATATCTTAAAAAAAAAAAAAAAAAAAAAAAAAACAGAACAAAACAAAAACAAGCATGTGATAAAAATATCGATTCTCTATAATACAGTATTGCTTTATAAACAGATGGAAAAGCTAGAAGCTTTACTGGTCTTTGGTGTGTCCAGTGAGGGATAAACGCATGATTTGTAAATTAAAATCCAAATTTGTTCTTTATTAAAAAATAAAAAAAAAATCAGGACGCGCTATGAAGCAAATGGCTTTACAGCCCCCGCTCGGCTGAGGGCTGCTCTAACACCGCGAGGCAGGGACACAGAGCCCAGACCGGGGCAGGGCCAGCGCCTGTGCCCCGCTCACTGACCTCAGCCACGCCGCTCCGCTCGGTGCGCAGCTCCAGAAAGCGGGGGACAGAGCGACGGCCAGGCAGGGGTGTTCTGAGGGCCGGGAGGCAGAGCGCAGAACAGCCCGGGGGCACTGCTCAAAGGTGAGCTCAGGGGAGAGAGCAATTGATCAGATCAGCTCGGATGAAGAAACGTGATCGTAAATACTGGAGAATAAAACGCAAAGATACCCAGATCTGAGAGGGCAACAGCCCTCCCACATACGAGGAACAAAGCCCTATGTGCAGCACGAATACATTCCTTCTGACGAGACAGCTAGATGCAGCTAGCTCAGCTTCAAAACACCAGGGCTGAATGTGTGCAAAGTTACCACCGCTCACTGCTCCACGTATCGCCAAACTAATTAATTTGTCTTCATCAATGTAATCCTCCCCATACCCTCACCAAAACGGGATTTTGGTCAGGTTAGGGTAGTTAAGGCATTTTGACAAGTAGTTACAAGGTGATTTAAAATAGGTACGCGACACTACGCCAATCGAGGAATAGCAGATAAATCACTGACGAGCTTCCAAATTAATCACTTATCCTTATGATAACTGAAATGCCTGTTACAAGCACGATGCGTTGAAATATAGTAAAATGACATGTACATGGTACATGTTAAATGATCTTAAATAAAAGCTTGACATAGTTACGCAAATATACAGTACAAGTCCACGAAAATCCTTTAAACAGGTTGAGGTAACCTCAAACTTAAACAGTTTTAATACAATAAACCAGGTAGTAAAAACCTCCTTTTGAGAGCAGGTAAGATTACTTACTGACCGAGTTTAACTGCACTCACCTACACATCAACATTACCCGACTTTTTATATATAAAAACATGGCTTTAATTTATTTCTACATACTTTTCTACCAGCAAAAAAGTTAATGAAAAACTGACCAAAAATATATATATCTTTACAGCTATCAGCTATTGGTGCGAACCTCAAAAGAGAGAGGAGAGCCTGCTGGAACGAGGGGAACAGTTGTGAGCTACTGTGATTCCAGAGGAAATGTCCTATTGCGAAGTGGCTGTTAGGTAACTGTAAACATCATCACGGCTCGTTCCGAAAACCCTAAACTTTCGTTACTGAAATGTTAAGTTTTGCTGATTATTCCTCAATGGTTTCATTGATGCAGTTACTGCTGCTGCCACAGCATAAGCAGAGGGGGGCGTGTTTGAGAGGCAGAAATACAAGGACCAGCTGGTGCCGCACGTGCTGTTCTACGCAAGCGAGAGGGGCGGTTTTAACAACATCCCGTCCGCAGCAGCGCTACCTGCCCGCAGTGGAGACGTTCAGAGCTGAGGCTGACCTGTTCTGTGCGCAGCCTCCCGCTGCAGCGTTTCTGCCCTATCATCCCACGCTGGTGGGACGGGTTAAAACGCCTGAAGGACCTCAACTCTGACCATCTAGGTTTTTTTAGATTGAGTTATTATTATTTTTGTTTAAAAAATAATAAGTTATCCACAGCCAGAACATCCAGATACCAGCCCCATTATGGACGAATGATCTGCAGAACTTTTAAGATCACAGTTAAGCACCTGAAATCACAAAACACATTTGCATCCATATAACTTGACCTAAGCATGTTTCTGAAACTTTGCACTAGAAAAGGCTCCTAGGCTGACACCATGTGTGGCAAGAGCAAAATGTGTACAGCAGTTACCAGCCTCCTGAGAACCGGCGCTTAGAAACACGAAGCCTCAGCTATCACTGCAACGAGACGACGCCTACGGAGCTGTGTTCTGCAACATACCCTTTAACGAACAGCGACTGCTTCTAGCAGAGAGAGTAACATGCCCTCCTGTGGAGGTTTGAGCTACTGAATCTAGTTTGAAAGATGATAAACCAATCCTGCCCATCTGGAAGGAAGTCACATTTCAAACGCAGTAACAGTGTGGGACTGATCCTCCCCCTCCCACGGGCATTGCTAAGCTCTGAAAGGCATGCCTCGAGCCTCGAGCCGCTTCTTCATTTCTTGCTGGCAGACAGAGACCAGTGTAGCACGAGAGTGGTTCGTAGCAAGGGCTTCAGCTGTGCCTCAGGACAGGCAACGAGCTCGCAAACTGGCTGCTGAGATCAGCTGCGAAGGAGGAAAGCAATCCTGCCAGCAGGAAACCGTACGTGCGGAGGAGGAGCTCGGGACACCGAGGGCGCCGGCAGCCGGCAGGTCAGTCTGTGTACTCCGCTACGATGGACAGAAGGACGGTGATGTCGTCTGGCTTCCCCCCTGCAAGATGGAAGGAGAGCCATCGTGTCAGGCCACATTGCGCTGTCGGCTCATAATCTATGTCCCACGGAAATCATACCCCACGGAAAGCTCTCGCTAAACTGGTTTAAATATTCAAAGCCTGAAGCTGAGAAGAACTCTGCTTCCTGTGCTTCCTTCCCAAATTACTGTTGAGGGCAACATTTACAAGAACAAAGCTCTCTCCTTTTAAGCAGTAGTGAGACCACAAACTATCAGAAGGGGTACGGAGCCTTGAACACTGTTGTTAGCCAGTGGGGTAGAAAATCTGTTTTCTAATACACGATTAAAAAAAAAAAAAAAAAACCACACACACACACTACAGACAAGTTGCAATAAAAAAGCATCTTCTCAGGAATTTACTGTAAAGTCTTCTCCAGTACTGCACACCCTGCTAAAAGCAATTTAACATTTTTAATGGTCACTTTCCAAGCCTCAGCAGCCAGAGCACTACGCTGCGCTTCCACAGACACAGCTCTGGGGGGGTCTGCTTATGGTGAAGGTCAAAGTCCTCTGGGCTGAGTAATGATAACGCAGATCTCCCTTCTACCTTCATGAAAGGCGCTCAAGGGTGCTGCAGGAAATCCTGCCCTCTTGGTGTAGGAATAATGGGAACATCTCTTCTTACTTATTTTTAAAAAGAAAAAAAAGCTGTGTGGCAGGACTCGGAACTCTGCCAGGTGTCAGCATCTTTCTAAAGCACAGGAAATAGAACCAATGGAGATCAGGACTGGGACAGTGACGGTACAAGGGTCAGAAAGAAAAAAATCCGCCAAGCATGGGGCAGAACCTCAACTAAAATGCATCAAGAATAGAAGACCTTAAAAAAAAAAAAAAACCACTCCCATATGCAAATCCTAGGAACACATCAAGCCCAGCTCTCCTGGGAGCCTGGAGAACTCGTGTCAGGCTGGATTCTCGTGGCAGGAGTACACAAATTGGAAAAAAAAAATAAAATAGAAATCAGTGCACGGAACTCTCCGCGTTCCAGCTCCCTCCCCACGGGAGGCTTTGATCCGCTGGGGCCGGGGCCGAGCTGCACCGGGAGCTGGGGTCCCTGCCCAGCCAGGAGCGCTAGGCTGCTTGCTTACTGCTCTGCTTCCCTGGCGGATTCTGGAACAACAGAACTTTGCTTTGCTTAAGATAGCAAGAGTGGGAGGAGGAATGGGAAAAAATACATAAATCTTACCTCTGACGTTCAAGCCATTGTCACAGGCAAACTGTGCGAACGGTGACATGTAAGTGGGATCATAGGCCAGCTCGTGAGCTTGCTCAGCAATGCTTCGCGCCGTCTGCTGTATGCTCTCATAGTTGGAGTTCTAAATTAACGAGGAACAAAGTTTACTCTCACAAGGAAGTCCATCACCAGCTGCTCTGCTGGTGCGTGTCAGCTCTGCAGCTCCCTGACCGCAGGATTTCCCACAAACAGGGCACCCTTCTACCCCAAACCGAAGCCTAAGCACGCCGTAGGCTTTACAGACCTGGGTGGGAACTGCGAGCCTTCACGGCTGAAGGCTGGCCCAGCAGCTGTAGGACTTGTGTTTTGGGATGATTTGTGGAATTTAGAATCTTAGAAAACTAATACTTGAAATAGATTAAGCAGTCTCACCCTAGGGAAACAGCCTGCATAGCTAGTAGAACAGTTCACACCGACAGATCCATGTTTCCCGCTCAGTTTCAATTAATTTTAATTGCATTTTAAACCTTGAATGGAAAGTCTGAATTCTGAGCTTCTTGTCCAAATCAACAAGAACATGCCTGAGAGAGAAGGAGCACTTCAAAGGCCAGATGAGAAAAATCTTAGTGAAACTTCCATGGATAAATTTTAAGTGTTTCATTTTTCTCCTGTCTTCAGTATCCCTGCTGGTTTCCTCCAGCACTTTTCTCTCTCAAGCCAACATTTCACAACAACCATCGCTCTTTTTGTAACTATTTTTAAACGCCTTGTCTCAGCGCCTCTCCTGCAGCTTGGGGACTCCAGGCTCTTTACACCCTTAACTTCTGGCTGAACTTCCTGCCTCGAGGGGAACCTCGGTGCCTTCCCCGAATACACCAACAGGTGGAGCTCAGCTTTTTTTTTCCCCCCCAGAAAAGAAGTAGATCTCCAGCATCCACCCACGCTGAAGGCAGGTGGAGGTGCCACCAGCAGAAGCACGCTGCAGCTGTAGCTCCAGTAACGCAGGTTGGCAGCCAGCAGCCAACCCCTTCCGACCCCCGACCGCACGCTGACGCCTCCGCAGCGCCGCCGTTCGCTACCCAGGTTACGGCCTCCGCCAGCACGAGCCGCAGCACGATCCCATTTCCCATTTCCCAGCTGTATGCTTTTCTATTTCAGACCCGATCACCGCACCGAGAGGAAGAGGTGGGGGCACTGCGGAGAGGGGGAAGCACAGAAGCCTGCCTCGCGTGCAGACAGAGGGCGCAGACCTTCCGTCTGACGCCGCCTTCCAATTACATACCTGCAGGATAAGAGCAGGCAAAATACTTTGAAAACCACACTGTAATTCTGCACGCTGGCCTTATTTGCATCTCAGAGCATCAAAACGGTTTCCTCGGGGAGGTTTTACATCTTGATACCTCCTAAGCACACCTTCCCTTCTGTAAGTAAATAGCCTTAAGGCATTGCTCTCACCCAAACCCAAACCACGTATGTTTACTCCTTTAAAGAGAGCGTTTGTGGTCACTAACCTGGAAAAGTTGCTGTGAGGTTTTGTTTTTTTTTTTTTAAATAACAGAACACTCAGGATTTTCCCTCTCTTGTCCCCCCTGCACTTCAGCAGTCGGTGGCACGGTGCTGGCTGCTGCACAGGCAACGTGTGCCAAAGCTGCTGCTCCTGGATCCAGCCTGGCTGCAGGTCCAAGGGGCAGCACGCTGGGGCAGCCTCCCGGGGCAGCCTCCCAGCGCACACGGCATTAACTGGCCAGTCCCGATGACAGCACTCAGCTGTGGGTCCTTTCTGCACAATAGCAAAGCTATGTGCACAGACAGATGGCAGTAGCTGTGAGGGATAACGAGGGCAAAAGATGTGGAAGTCGGAGTGCACACACTCACCTTCAGCTTTTTCAGCTCCTGCAGAATCATGTAGTCAGGCATGTTGTCAAAGAGTCCGTCTGTGGCGGTCAGAATAATGTCTCCAAGTTGGACATCAAAAGAAGTACTATCAGCGGCATCAGGGCTGTGAAAATGACACGTGTCAGAGAAACGGCCCCCAGCTCTCAGGAGGGCACCACGCAATGCCAAAGCAGCACGTTAACAGCGTCGGCAACCCACCACTGTTAGGTGTTTTGCTAGAAAGGAAAGAAATAATCACTGACTGCGGCTTGTGCGCCAGGATGGCTTGTCAAGAAAACTCCAACGAAAGGACTGTGATTGCAAACAGGTGATGTTCCAGCCATTACACAAAGGATTTGCATTTACAGTCCCCAGATGAACAGTCCTGCAAACTAATCTGCTTCACGAGTGTATCTCCATGGAAACCATTAATGGCAGCTCAGGGCTTCCTTCTCAGCCATCTTACACACCTAGCAGAGCTGCACCTGAAAGGACAACTCACAGCAGGAAGGGCCAAAACGCTTCAGGGTTCTGAATCACTTTCTGCTGCAGTGGGATGTGGCACATGTCTGGAGATCACCGCCAGGAGAGCGCAGCTGCTCTGCGTCCGATACGGCACACAGCCGGTACCGACTCTGGCCGCGGATGCTGCTGCAGAGCCCGGTGCTCAGCAGCAGCAGAATGACCAGCTTTCATTTTTAAAGATTCTTCACAGATCTTTCCACGGGAGAGACGATGGCATGCCGCGCTGTTTGGCTATGCAGAAAAGCAGAAGGGCTGCATTCCTCAGGTGGCGTGTGCCTTCAGAAGCCAGAGGGAAGATCGCCGGCCTATCCCCATACAGAGCCAAACTTAAACACTGAACTGGGACAACAGATGAAAAAACACTGGAGAAGCATCTAGACAACAGGCAGGAGTACTAATTAACGTCAGGAACAGCGCAGAACCAGCTAGAAAGCTATAATCATGATTCAGAACTGAAGTGTGGGAGCCCATTTATCTTCCACTTTCCTTGCTGGATGATGACTCAGATTGCTTCGCTTTCCTGACTTCCACTGGGCGTTATTCTCTCCTTGTGCCTTTTTTTTTTTTTTTTTTTTTTTTTGTCTTTTTATAGAAAAAACACTTTCAGAAAAAGTAAGATTTAGTAGTTCTGGAATCCCAAACAATCATTTAATTTCAGTCTAATAGAGAGGCTAGATTATGTAAGGGCTCTAATTTCGGAGCTCTACACCAGCTTCCTCCCTGCAGCCTTATGATGTAAGAAAACCACCTGCAAGAATGGGCAGTGGTTTCAACAGCTTTCAAGCAACATTTTTTTTTTTTTTTAAAAAAAAAAAAGCTATTTTGGCATTAAGAGTTACAACCATTAAAGCATCAGCCTTGAGACTTAGAGCTCTGTATCAAAACCTCCAGGCGCCTACTGCGTTCTGTTGGCTGCGGTCCCTCTGAAGGCCCTCCATCATCCTTCTGTCTCTAGAAGAGGGCTATCACTGCTGGTTCCACAACCACCGATTCGAGAGCTGTATTTTGATGCATATTTGAAAGCTTTTTTACATTTTATTTTCAGTTGACTGGTGAGGCTTCACACAACCACAGGATTTACCAGCCTGCCATTCTCAGGGGAGGACACAAGTCCGAGCCAGCCTTCGGACCCACTCATTTCTGCGAACAGATTGTCCCTTCCTAACACCCTCATTTCCCAGCCTGGTGTTCCGCCAAGCAGCGTTTTGCTTGTTTTGGCCAAAGACAATATGCTGCTGGAGACACAGCTACTTGGAAACACGAGTTACAGTCACATGTCCCTCTGCTCTATTCTTCAAGCACTTGCTAGCTGACTGCCAGAACGTCTAAATTAGCGTACTCCAGACCAGTCTCAAGAGAGCACAGCCAGGACGGGAAGGAAAGCCGCTGATAAGCCAAGCCACTCGTGCAGGATGAGCACAGCCACCAGCTGCAGACTTCATTAGAGCAGCTTTATTGAGCTGCTGGACCAGAACACTCCCAGAGCACACTACCGACCGTATGAACATGCGACAGCAAATGAGTAATCACCACGAACCCAACGCATTCTGACTGTGCAACGGCCCACAGGATCTGCTAGGTGCACAGTGAGAAGAGTTCCTGGTACCTTAAAGACACAGAGGCAGGTACAAGCCACTGGCTGGGCACATCTACATCCCGCACCACAGTGCCCAAGGAGCACTGGAGCTGCAAACCTGCAACTGCTGGGAGCTGGCCACAACACAAGTTAAAGATACCCCGCCTTACCTGTCACTTAAGACAACTCCCTCTGCTTCTGGTGGAGCTATCGACAGTTGAAAGGGAGTGTTGAAGTAATGCTGCTGCTCGTCAGACCGATGTACTACTTCTCCTCCTCGGACCACCAAAAATCCAGAATCTCCCAAGTTGGCTGTGTGTAAACGGTGACTTGATCTGTCCAGAACGACTATGCAGGCTGTGCTGCTTCCTGGGAGCAAGCAGAGCAAGGGAACGGCAGTTAGCCCTGCCCAGAGCGCGTCTTCTTTCAGCTACTCAAGTATTTAGCAAAGCTTACAGGTCAGGATAAACAAAGCGCTCATTAACGCAAACAAAACAAACATTACAACAGGCATAATGCAACAAACTGATTTTCCACAAAACCTGCTTTTCTGGCTTTGCTTTTGGTAAACACATTATGCTGGCAACTACCTGTTTTGTTGCACTTTACACTTTTCCATCCCAGTGTGTGTCAGCACGTTGTGCTATAGGACTGGATTCACAGAAATCACAAAAAACTGAAATTCCAAAACCATTAGGGAAATAGAATTCTAGCAGTATCCATACAGCGCTAGCTGCTCTGCACATCTTCCCTCACTAGCTGTAAATAAACCACTCCCATTAACTATTCAATTGCAATTTAAAGTTCTGTTATTCTACTTCTCTGCAGAGCTACCTCCTTCACCCAAACAATAATCCCACCAAGCACGCAGGGAACCAACTCCACAAGGCTAAAGAAAACACGTTTCAGAGACAAACACCATTCCAGATTAAAGTAAGAGAACGGAAGCGATCCGCTTGCCCAGCATGCTCAGAGTTACCCCAGCCATGCCTGAGGGCACCGTGGCATTCTTGACCCATCCACCAGGACGGAGCCGCCAGCTCTGCTCGGTGGCACACCACAGGAAGTAACTGTTCAGCGGAGATGGCCATGCACACGGCAAGGCTGTCACCAAAAACAGCAGTCACCTGATTTCTGCAAACAGGAGCACTGCCACCAGAAGAATTTCCCTTCCTGAAGAGTGTGAAGTACAGCTAAAGCATTTCTTCTCGACCTCAAGCAGCCCCTAACAGAATCCCCACACCACCGGCTAGTGACATCTTCTAGTTCACCTCCTACCCTAAAGCTCCTCCAGCAAAAGTTTCCAAGCACATCTAAGCGCTAGAGAGAAGACTCTCAGTGGATGGTAAAATCTTAGGAAAGATTCAGATTTTATCCCTGACAGCCTCCAGGATTGTTCTGCAACACAAGCGCAGTGTTTAAGTAAATGCCACAATTTCCTCCCACCTCAGTTTTATTTTAAAAGTAATTTGCTAGACTCAATTCTGATGAAGTACCAAGATTTAAAGAACAACAGGAAGGAAAAGCTCATGGCTACTGAGGCCTCCCTAACGAAGGCCTCTCCCTCCGCTTCATGTGAAATAAATTCTCAGTGCCCACTGCTGTGGTAGTTCCAGCTCTGTTCTGGGTTAGAGGAAAAGCTCTGCAGATCTCGGTTTCAAATGTTAACTGTATTAGCACAGTGTAACCAGCCGCCACGCGTGGAATGCGGATCTTGTGATTCAGCATATGCCACCTTTCAGAATGTGAAAGGTCGAGCCCGGCAGGGCTGCCTCTGTGCCTCAGCCTGCGGAGCAGTCTGAGAGCCCCCAGCAGCAGCACACCTGCCTTGCACGAATAAGCACTACTGCACACACACAGCCCTAGTGTAAGTAACGACCACTGCTGTTCTGGTGACACTCACAGACGCTTCTGAGGTTCAAACCTGTTCTTCAGGCATATCATGCACCATCGCCCGTCCCTGAGCCCAGCAGACAGGCTAAACATAGCCTCCGCAGCACTCTTCTGGCATAGTGGTTTAAGGTCAGGTGAGAGCAGGCATATCACACAGGGTAACGATCTGCTGGTGGGTAAGAGGTCACGCGCCCTTCAGAACCCTGTTCTGTGCTCAAGGTTGCCGGCAGAGGCCACGTTTTGCCTCTGTATCTGTTCACCATTCCCAGAGCAGCTCGATGCGCTGTCTAAAATCACCTTTGACACAGAATATGCTAGGCATCTACTTCTGTTTGCTTTCTAAAAAATCTGTAATGACTCCCCTGCACAGAATTATTGAAAAAACAAATAGAGGGTACCAGTGTTGTGTGACACAAGCTACACAAGGCAACCTGTTAGGTTTAAAGGTCACTGGACATAAAAGGGAACAGAAATAGTAAGGCATGGAGCAAGCTGAACTGCATCCAGCTATAATCAGAAAACAGCTTCACTTGCACAGCTTCAACAAAAAGCCACGAACAACCCCTCAAGAGTTTGCAGCAGAGAAGAGCTATTTACCCAGGGCAGCTGCATGCCATAGCACATTCTACTGCAGAACTCATTTTAGAAACTCCGCCCACACTGGTGAACTGCCACCCTTCGCACACGGAGGCAGGTGACCACTCACATCCACGTATTTTTGTATCCACGCGTTTACAGGCACATCAATATCTGTACGCATTTTTGTATGCATCTCCAGTTCACGTTTTTGCTCTTACCAAGCAAAGGTACTTTGTTCTGCAGCAGCTCACAGTACCCTGCAGTGAGAATCCCAACAGGATTGCTTGGAACAAACCGTCCTTCCTTCACTAAACGTTCGCACGTCCGCATGAGAGTCCCTGAGAACTGGGAGGGGTCCACGCCGTAGTCCCTCCAGCCACCCACTCCATCTGCTACTCCTAGAAACAGAACAGAGGACAGGAGTTACACCAGCAGACACGACACCCAAACAAGGTTTTTCATTCCTGGCATCGCTTACTATATTCAATAATTAAGAAGTTGAACATAGCACCTGCTTGGAAAATCTTTTTGATTAAGGAAATTAAACTTTTAAGCACTTGTAAGACATCTTCTGACATCAGCTGCTAGACAGAGCTCTAAATACCATCTGTATCGACAGAAAGAAGGCGCAAGTCTAATGATGAGGGCTCCATGAGGAGGCTGACTTGTCCAGAGAACAAACTAATTTGGAATTCTGGGGGGAATTCAAGCATTAACCCTTGATTAGCCCATTAAATGGGGAGAAAAGAGCGACTGTTAGTTTTAAACGTGAAGGCCATTTAGATTTTTCAATAGGATTAAAATGGCTCTTCCCCACTGTTCAGTGCCCCAAGGTTTTTCCTCAAGCTCCCCACTCAGAGTTTTCCTACTTAGTTGTACCAATTCCTGTAGAAACTAAACTTCAGTTTTAAAACAGCATTCAAAAAAGCCCACAAAAACCAACCAGCAACCCAACACAACGCCGGGACCTGTGCTGCAAGGACAGTTCGCTGCCTACAGCTTCGCCAAGGCAGAGGATGAAAACTGATCACGGGCAAATACTGAAGATGAGTGGGGGAATCAGTCACCGTGCTCACGTTCGCAGGGGCTCGATGCCTTTGTCAGTGGAAATGAGAGGAAGAAAAGTGCTTTTGCTGCCTCACACACAGAGGAGGATCAGTTCTGGCATCTGCTAGACAAGTACTATGAGAGATAAAACTCCTGAGCCGGGTGAGGAGAAACACAGCAGACCCTGCGCAGGAGAGCCTCCCATTCTGCCCCGCCAGGCCCACACCACACGTGGCTTTGTCTCCCTTTTGCTTCTCATTTACTGTGACCAGCCACTGACAGCAGACAACATTCTGCTGCCCATTTGGCTTCAATATTTTGAACTTCTACAACCAGCTTTAATGCTAACACACAGCTTGAAGACAGGTATTACTTATGAGAGCAAATTATTTCTAACTCAGGAATTTTTCCAAAATACGTTTGATTCTGAGCACGTAAGGGACAAGCCATTCCCAGCACAGGTTTCTGCAGCAAAATACAGCCGAAATAGCACATTCCGGGTAAAAGCACGACGAGCCAATTTCAGAACTCAGACTGTGCCAAATGAGAAGGGTCTCCCCAAAAGGAAAACCGCTATTAGCCAAAGCATGAACGTTTGACCAAGATGGTAAAACTCACTTTGCCAAAGCCACAAATGCCCTTCACGTGGGGCACCATCTGAAACCGAGACGGGAAGGTTTAGAGCTGACCTTGGCATGAACGATAATCTGACAGGAGGTTACATCCCAGTTCCCAACAGCCTACCACCATTAATCAGATTTCTCCCAAAAATAGTGCACAACCTTTCAGACACCTGCTTTGTCCGTTCGCTTTCTCAGAAGAACAGCGCAGGAAGGCAGACCCCTGCCTTCCCAGGGCAGGCCCTGGAACAAAGCTCATGCAAAAGCCACCCTGGCACTCCCCACCACGCCTTTTCCCTTTTCTCCAGCAGACTAATCCTCCCCGTGCAGGTCCCACAGCTTCAGGGTAACTCTGGGTTAAACCCTTGCTTTCTGCTGCCACTCAGAGAAGGCTACAGCAAGAGATCGGCAAGAACAGGGTTCCCACTCCGACCTGGAACTGGGCACAGCAGCCGTGCGCAGGTCTGGGTGATGCTCTACATTAAGCCACCAGATGAGCAGCTCTTTTTCCCCTTCAGGATGAGCACAGTCCAGCTATACTTCAGCTCGCTGATCACAGCGAGCATTGCTTCAGCGACGAGGTTAACACACGGAAAAGGGCAGCGTTTGACAGATACTGTCCAGATGCTGCTCTTGGTTCCTAAGGCTGTCACAAAACAAGCTCGTGAAAAGTTATGGAGCTCCCTCAAAAGCTTGGTAAACTGTTGGAGCACTGGTCTTCTTGGAAACGTTTAAATGGGAACGGGACAGCACTGGTATAGGGTACAAGAAAGCAAGCCACCGCAGAAAGCCCCTGAGCAGGTCAGTGACCAAAACCCACTCCCATTTTCAAGTAAAAGTAACAGCATGCCACCTGATCTTCTCTGCTCACTTCTTCCTCCCTGCCAGCAATCCGAATCCATCAGCACGGCAGCGCGCTTTGCTCTGCTGTGCCTGCCCTCCTGCCCGCTCCGTAAGCTATCGACAGCCCTAGGGACGCAGCCACCCCCAGGCCCTCAGGCCGCACAGGCTGCCCGCAGCACAACGCACAGCAAACAGGACCCCTGCAGCCAACGCAGGCCCTGCAGGGTGCATGCTGTAACTCCCAGCACCCCTGCACCCGCTCAGCAGCTCACCGCAACGCACGCAGCGCCGCTGCCGGCTACGCCTTGTCCTTGCCCGTGACAGACAATGCGGGGCTTCTGCAAAGATTTTTTTTTTTTTTTCATACCGCATTTCTAATAGCAGCCAGGTCAGCCCACTGCATTTAGGCTAAGTGACCTTGTTGGCTCCCAAAGCATGCTGCATGAGCGCTGCCCGTGCAGCCACATGCTTCCTCCTGCTCCGGCACGGGGCCAGCACAGCACGCAGAGAAAGGACACCCAAGGAGCCCAACAGCTCCCACAGCTACCCACCTTCCTTGGCCTTGCCTTAAAAAAAAAAAAAAAAACATTTTCCATCAGATCTTTAGCCATCCTGTCCTACGGTCAGTATGGTTTTTAAATAAAAACCAGTACCTTTAGGTCCCCAATATAAGCTGTACTGTGTAACAGGAAAGCAATATATGATTTAAAATAAATTCCTACTGAGAAAGATGTAAATGAGAACAAGGCCTGAGAAAACTTTGTGATACTCCATATACTGCAAACATGGTATGTGGGACACTTCAGGCTCCAGAAGCAGCAAAACCTCACAACTTGCCTCACAAAAATGGGCCAACTTCAGTGCCATAGCGTGTTCTCTCCTCAGTCACTGCCAAGGAGTAATGCTAAGCTGAGTTCTTTTATAGAAGCTTTGTTTTCATCTGAGACCAATTGAAAAAANAAAAAAAAAAAAAAAAAAAAAAAAAAAAAAAGCAAGAATTCAAAATAACTTTCACTTTAACAAGCAGAACAAGGTTACTCAGGCCTTGACTTTCTTACACCTCACCATCTAACTCTAAATACAGTCTTCCAGCACCCGCCACGTAACTCGCTCACCGTGCAAAGCGTCACTCACAGGGCTCTCATGGCAAACGTGACAGCATCACTCAAATTCAGCCGTACAAGACCTTTGATTGTTCCTAGCTGCTCAGTAAACCAGACCATTCGACAGACAGGGCATTTCTTCAGATATCCCCTGCTCACGCCTATGCAGAGAGCACCCACACATCCACGACAGCAAAATGCCTGTGGCCAGATGCACCACCGCTGTACCGAAAACTTCACAACACGTTACTTGGGATGAGCTCCTCGCGCAGCCAGCTGGACCAGAGACTGCTCAGCATCAGCGAGTCGGCTCTCCACTGCAGAGCCTTCTGCTGACAGCACACCACCACCACGGCCAGGGGACTGCTGCCTGCCTGTGCCAGGCCAAGGCTGGCTCTGACCTCCCCAGGTCCTTCAGGACGGCAGACGGCTGGGACAAAGCTGCAAGGCAACGCGCAGCGACCGACGCTGCAGTGCTGAGCCTGAGCACGTGGAGGCAGTGGTGCTGGACCTGGATAGAAGGCCTGGAGTGCTGGCCCCACGCAGGGTCACGGCAGAGGCCCAGGGTCGGGCAGTCAGAGCAGGAAGTGCTTCTCACTGCACCTCTGTAAGTCAGATCCAGATGTTTTGTCCCTTCAGAGCAAATAAACACTGCACAGGCTTCAAGCTCAGAACAAAACCACGATACCCGCTAAACCATGCTGAACAGCGTTATGAGTGGAAGCTCTGGCTGGCAAACTCATCTGCCTGCGTTCAGAACCCAAGGGCATCACCCCATCCCAGAAGCCTCCCATGAGATGACACTTCCAAGTGCTGTACCTAACATCCGTCACTGTATCAGATCAGACGTAACTGCTAGGATTTCCAGCCTTACCAGCGACAAGGTACGTCCCACAGCTTCTCCACCCAAGGCCAGCCACGTGCTCAAACCAGCACCAACCCCTCCAGCAGCTCCACTGGCAGCACCCAGGGGATCCCCATGCCGCAGACAGCAGTGTCCATCCCTCAGCTCCCCTCGGGCTTGGACAAAGGAACATTCTGGGTGCACAGCCCCAGAGGCAGACTGGGAGCTAGTTCCAAAGGAAAGGTTACTCACTCACATTAGAGACTTTAAATGCCACACTAGTCCTTAACTACCCTTGCATTAACTACAGAGGTACTGGAGGGATAAAAGGCTGACAGCAATGAGGAACACAGACCATGAGGCAAAGACCATGCTGAAGAGCAGCCTGAAGGAGAAATAAGAAACTGAAAGCATTAAATTGCCAACCTACTTCCAGGAAAACGAAGCAGTTCCTTTTCTTCCTGCTAGAATACACAACTGTTCATGAAACTAGCCTTTACCAGGTCTCTCTCCTACCCACCTGCTCAGTGGGTTTTGAAAGCTACCAGACAATGAATGTTACTCATCTCCAGTTCTGTAAAAACTTCCCCAGGCAGCCATAACTACTCCATCTCTCAAGGTGTGGAGCACCGCTGAAACACTTCTTTCTGTAGCCAAACTGCGGCTGGCAGCAGGCATCTCCATGCTGGAAAGGAACAGGCAGCGTACAACAGACTTCAGGGTCTGACCGATCCCAGGCCCACAGCAGCACTGCAGGGGAACCGACGCAGCAGTGGCACATCTCTGCAACATTTCCTGCGCCACAGGTGCGACTGACGCCTCACCTGCTGTACTGTGCTCAGCTTTGCTCATACCCTTCTGTGATTTCTGACACAACCTGCTTTTCTTTCATCCAGCAATCCCTGAGATCTGCTGATGGCTGGAAAATCGCCCACTACCAGGTACCAGCAGCACTCACAATTAAAAGTGTTCAACTCAAACTCTGATTGGAACTCGTTGTGCACAATGTCCTTCCAGGAACGGCGGTGAAGAATAACCAGATATTAGTTTCATCCTCAGAAAGAGAGCTACTACATTTCTAAGAGATTACATTCAATGCTACTTCAGAACAGCCCTGCTGACACGTGGATTAGCTGTACAAGCACGGCAGTGAACACGGCTGGTACTAGGGATGTTTCCCAATAACCTACAGTTTCTCTACAAACAAAAATATCTGTCCTCACAGCAAAAAAAAAAAAATTGTTTGGACTATTACAATCTATGACAGGTAATCACTGATTTTTCTCTCTAAAATGTCTCCAGTTCCCCCAACAGATTGGGTGAAAGAGGCAGACCACTGGCCTCCCTTGGCATGGGAAGTGCCTGCTGCACTCTCTTCATTGGGTCTGACACCAGCTCACAATAAATAAACCACTTCACGTCGTCTGACATGACCTTCAGGCATCTGAGTAAGAAACTCCTCCTCTGTAGCTGCCAGAACCCTGACATTTCATCCACCAATCCTTTTATGTTCTGCAGTTTACTTTTCTTGATGACAGTGAAACTAACAATATTCTGAGGGCTTCACCACTCTAGAGGCTTGCACAGCTCCCACGCAGGCCAATGGCAAACTTAGTTTCCAAACACAGTGCCATTCCTTTCAGTTTAGAGCAAGTGCCCTACAATTTCAAAAAAAAAAAAAAAAATCAAGATTTGCAGCTGATAGAACAGTTGCCAAATTTCAGCTTTGCAGTGGACAAACAGCACCGTGCCACCAAACAGTTTTTCCCTACCACTGCTGGGGGACAGAAGAAGTTTGGAAAACCAGTCAAGTCACACTGGCTGCACCCAAACTCGTCCCCAACAGACACTGCATAAGCGATGCTGTCACGAGATGCACGCTGGTTGCTGTAATGTTTCAGTAATGAGTCACACAAGTTTGGAAAAATCCATAAAAAGTCTGCACAGAGATTAAGAGCTTGATAATGCAGGAATAAGTAAGGAAAGGCGGATCCCAACAGAGAGATCACCAGCATGAAAAATCTCAACATTTATTAACTGCTGAAGCTTATTTTGTTCAATAAGCGAAATAGCTTTTAAAGTTCACTTAAAATTTGTGGCTTACTCCCTATGCACCAAGAATTCTGCTCAAACACTAACTAGAAAGAAACAAGGCGTCAGGTTCCTGAAGAGTTTTGTTTTCCAGCTCTGAACATTCTTAGAAGTTTGAGGCATGATTTCAGATGTGAACAGGTACACAAATGTCTCCAGGTCAAGAAGATTCTTCGACATTTCCATCATCTCCCTCGGGAATTTTCTGCAGGTCTGGACAGGAACAACACTAACAGAGAGCACAAAATAAGGTACAAGCAGCAGCAGAGAGCACACCCAGGCCTGAATCGTGGAGCTCCAGAGCCTAATATTAGCTGTGAAGTTATTTTCTTTTCTCGGAGTGATCCCAAAGGAATCGCCATGGATCTGAGTTCTTGTTCCTCCCTATGCTCAGGATGGGAAGAAAACTTTCAAGTCGAACAGGTGCGGAACAGCCAGAAGTCAGAAACAGAAATAAAGACACAAAGGTTCAAGCACACCAGTAACAGGCCCCGCCAAGCCCACCAAGCTGTGGGAGGGCTGGAAGTAGCATGCATCTCCGGAAGTGTTCTCATTGTCTTACGAGGAGAGGCTGAAGGACAGACCAGAAGGCACTGGAATTTCCAACCTTCAGACTGTACAGCGTATACAGAACAGAAGAAGTGCCTGGCATTGTTCTATCTGCTGTAAACACGCTGCCTCTTGTTTGGCCTAAGAAAACGAATCCCCAAGCACTCATGCCAAGTGGCTGGGAGTAGCTCTTTCACTGGAACACCACACCCATATCCATCCCACACAGGCATGCTTTCCATACAGTGCTTCTGGAAGAGACTGGCACAGAAGAATTTTAAATTGACACCTGGGCCAGCTCTGCCACTGAGGACTGATAGGGCAGGCTGACGTGAAAGCTACTGTTCTCTAGGAGGGTTCTTATCCCACACCACACTGCCTTCTGCTAAAACCACTTGAGCCTCTTCACCGCTGCTGAAAAACGAAGCTTTCAAAACAACAGCTCAGCCCCAGGTGCAAAGTTAGGCAGGTATGAAGTTAGCACAGAATTTAAGAGGCTCATTACACAAAGGAAAAAAAAAAGAAAAAAAAAGATAAGGAGCCTCAGATTTGTGATGAGAGAAGAGGAACAGAGGGCAGGAAAACTCTGGTGCTGAAACTCCTTTTGCAGCAGTGTTGAAGAGCTGGTGAGAAAGGGAGAGCAGAGATGGTCATAACAGCAGAAACAAGGAGAAATCCACTGTGTCCGGGAGCTAAGAACTACAAATGCAGAAAAGGCATCAAGTTAGACTGCATCAGAAGCCATCCGAAGTGCTAGTGTTTGCAGAATATGCAGTGGTTTTGCTTTACTGGTACGTATTAATCCCAGAAAAAAAGCAATAAAGAATGGGAAAACAGCTTTACAGGGGAAAAAAAAAAAACAGCTTTCTATTTAAACTCTCTTCTTCCTGGTACTTAAGACATCCTGGTCTGAAGCTGTCTTTGCAGTTTGATCCTTAAGCGGAATCACAACTCTGTTTGTTACCAAGTTGCCATGAAAATTAATGCAAAGCCAAACTCAGAAATGCAATTCTCTGCTGATTCCAGCAGGAAGGCAAGACAAGCTGCAGGTCCACATACGGTAATTACCAAATATGGCCAAAAAACCCTAAACACCATCCGATGAGTCCAAACCCACCCCACGTAAAGCCCACCTATACATAAAGCACACTTTGCACTCCTCTTAAGGGCAAACATGGATTACTTCGTTATTTATCGGTGCTGGCCTAGCAAAGGCTCTGAAGGCAGCCAGCCTGAGTCACATGTTGCAGTGCGGTTGTCCAACAGCTGATCTTAATGGAAAAAGCGCCTGCAGAACAGGCACAAGAGGAAAGATGCAGAGCGTCTAAATACATGGACGGGTTTTTCACATCTCCCTGAAAGCTGCAGCATCACCCTTACAGCACCAGCTCCCTTCAGAACCCCCAGCAATCCAGTTGCCTAGCACCGAGTCACAGCTTCCTGAGAAAATGTTTCAGCTATATTAAATGGCAAGCAAGTCACAGAGACAGCACAGAACGCGGCAGATTCACCAGGCACTGTCACACCAGGAGGCAGGACAGCACAATCCCGGCATTTTTAATTTAAAATGATTCTTTAAAAATTGTGGGTTTTTTTTTTTTTTTTTTTGTATTTCCTATGTTAAATGTCAACGTTGTGGTGAATACACTCTGTGGCTGAAAAGCTAACTTTTGCAAAGTGTCAGCCAAATTCAACCTTGAGGACACAGGAGAAAGGTCAAGCTCTGCCAAAAGCAACGCTGCACATAAGCTGAAGATTCCATCGACTACCTGTAATTATTCATTATTTCTAGAACCTGGACTCGTAAGATTCATCTTGCAGATGAGTGCAAACCAGAGCAAGCAATCAAGGCACAACAAACGCTGCAGCTGGAGTTTGACATTTGGAGCGGCTCTCAATGTCACTCTGCCTTTCACTTGACACAGCATGCACTAAGATCAGGAAGCGTCCGATTCTGTGATCTTTTCCCTGGAATTGTAACACAGCCACCTGATGCTCGGCTTGGTTTTAGAGGCACAAAGAGCAAAACGCTCAGCAAGGTGCTCCCCCGGCCCCCAGAGCCACTAGGCCTTACGGGCACCCACGGGTGGAGCGCAGGGCCTAGCTCCCGGCCTTGGCACGCACCCCAGCAGCGTGGCCGCCGCTTACTTTTGGAAGGGCGAGAAGCCGAGCGGCTTTGCCATTTGCAGAGCACAGCCGGCTCCGTCCCTTTGTGGCCGTCCACGCGTGCTCTCCACCCCGGTCCCCCCCCCCCCCCGAGCGAGCAGCCCCGGCGGGGCCCCGCCGCCACTCACCGAGCACATCTGCCGAGCGGTGCCGGGCCACGAAGCAGGCGTCATCCCCGTAGCACATGCCCTTCTTGAGGATCCCCTTGCGGAAATCTTTGCCAAAGCCACAGCTGGCCGTCACCAAGCTGTAGTCGCGGGAGTCCGTCTGCGAGAGGCCGCCCAGGACCGCCCGGGCCACCAGCCGGCCGTAGGACAGCAC
>VXAV01007103.1:44559-61604 GCA_013399715.1 Alectura lathami | reverse complement strand
GTGGGGGCTGCGCGGCTCTCGCCGGGCCGGGGGGGGAGCCCCGCTCGGGGCCTCTCTGGGGCCTCTGGTCGCTGCCGGGCCTTCGGTCCTGCTCTGGCTCCCAGTGCAGCGCTGCGGGGCCAGGACAGTTCTGCGAGGCGGCTGCCCCGCTCCTTCTGGTGTTTTCTCCTGGTGTTTTTTGGAGAGGGCTGTGCCCTGCGCACCGATTTGTCCCAAGACTCCAAATTCAGCCCCTGGCTCTGTGAACGTATAATGCTGCGACAATATAAATCCCAAATTGTTGTATTCATGCTATCAGAAAGTGTTTCCCACTGTCTTCTAGTTGGCAGGTTGACTTGTATTTAACTTCTGATTTCCCAGCTCAGTTTCCCTCGGTTCCTTGCCAAATTAAACATGTTGTCCCAGTGCATGCCTCCTTAGGGAAAAGAGACTTAAATCCCTGACCTCAGATACAGCCTCACAATCTAATGGCCACGTTTAAACTGCTCTTGTTTACCAGATGAGCTAAAGATTCCAGCTACACACAGCTGACAGAACAGTCAGCACCTCCGGGGTTCCAGGAACGGCCTGGATGCTGCTCAGGTGGTCAGCGAGCATCCAGGAGGCCGCAGAGAAATGGGAGACAGTCAGGTTGGAACAGAAGAAGCAGCAGTTAGGAAAAGCATGATTTTAAAGTCTTGGCTGCGGAGTCTTCATTTTCTACATTCTCTGCTATTCTTAAGTGTAGATTTATTATGGAACAGCAGCTCTCAAAAAAACAGTTCACTGAAGCAATATCTGTTCTTTGGATGTGTGAACTTTAAAACCTAAGCCTATTTTAAGAAGCTTCCAAATTTATCTACACAGTTTACAGTGTTGCTAGAAGTTGTTTTCTGTATTGTTACAATATTTCACAGTATATGAAGACAGAAAAAGTTTCAAGGAAGTCAACTCTGGTTATGTTGGGACATCAGGAAAATGTATTTCGGCACCTGGAAGGTGCTCAGTACTTGTATATATCTCACTGCTCTATCAGAATCCCTTTCCTTTCCTTTCCTTTCCTTTCCTTTCCTTTCCTTTCCTTTCCTTTCCTTTCCTTTCCTTTCCTTTCCTTTCCTTTCCTTTCCTTTCCTTTCCTCTTTCCTTTCCTTTCCTTTCCTTTCCTCTTTCCTTTCCTCTTTCCTTTCCCCATTGTCTGGAACAAACAGATAACCATAGTGTCACTGCCTTGTTTGTATCCTTTTTCCCTGGCAGGGCTGAGTGTATTTTCATACCTTCAAAATTCCTATTAACTCCAGTTGTTCTTTTTGATTTCACGGGGAGCAGAGCATCAGATTTTAGTATGCTTTTGGTTTTGTTACTTTGCTCCTTGTAGATTTGCTGAGTGACAGAAAAGAGCTTTTAAAAATGACTTTAAAAAAAAAAATTGGATACACATGTTTGACCATTGTCAAAAATAAGGCGAGGTGAAAAATGAAAGTGTTAGGGAACATGCTGTAGTGTGTAAAGTTCCAATCCTAATTCTAATTTAAATCTTTTCTCCAGTTGCCAAGCTGTGTGCTTGTGACCTGTTGGTGGCACAGTGTGATGTAAATTGCTGTTGTGACCCCGACTGCAGTGCAGCAGATTTCAGTCTCTTTACTACATGTTCAGTGCCTATTGTCACGTAAGTGGATAAACAGCCATCTGAAAAACAAAATACAAAATCCCGTTTTATTTGCCGCATGCATTTGCTCTATCTTCTCCCCTTACAAATTCCTAACCCCTCTTTCCTCTGCTGTCCTAACCCCTGCCGACCCTTTCACCAGTCCCTGCAGCACTAGGCCTGTAAACTTTTGGCTCCCATCTAGGTAGAACAGCAGATTGGCCTCCCTTTTTTGTTTGTTTGTTTGCTTGTTTGTTTTTTTCTTCCTGTTGCACTGTCCCAGTGTGTGGGTGCTTAGCTGGTGAAGCCTTCTGTTGGGGGGAGAAGAATGAGAATGTATCTTCAAGACTTTCACCAATGTAATGCAGTGTCTGGAAGTTAAGAAAGCTGATGCCATGGGACCATCTGGCCACCTCCATGGACCAGCAGCAGCCTCTCAGTAACCTCTCTCTGAGGTTCACAATACCAGCTAGAAACATGATCGGTGCAGGGTTAATGAAATAGTGTGAGTGCTGCTCTGATCTTAGCTTCACAGGTCAGTGTCCCAGCCTGCTGCCTCACTGCCAGTCTGTCACTGTGCACACAGGGAAATGTGACATTACAGCCATAAAGAAATGCTGATAGTTGGTTCCTTGCCATTTACAGGGCTTTTTTTTTGTTGTTGTTGTTTTTGTTTTTTTCTGAAAACGCCTTCACCCAGTTACATCCTCTCAAAAAGGAGTTATGAGGGCTCACTTTAAAATCCCAGTGTGAAGTCTCTGGGTGACTTCTCAGAACAATGCGTACAGCTCTTCAACCCACCTTCTGCATAAATTACGCCAATCTGACGCTGAGGTTTATTCTTGGTGCTTTGAAATTTGAATTAGCAGGCATCCCAGACTGCCACTTATTGTTCTTGCACACAATGACTGCTGCTACCCATTTGTAGGTATTTATATCAGAAAGGTCTAATCACGCCTTCCTGAATGACAGTTAAATTGTCTCAGTGACTGTTCTGGCACTGTCAACTAGAAAAGCATAAAATGATGTCGTCATTTTCTCCTCAAATTCTTTTCCACAAAATGCTCGTTTTGCATGGAAAATTTCCAACGACTGCAAGTTTGGAGGGTCTCGTGATTTACATCTAGATTTATACACATTTGTGTAGTTGTGGTAATCACTGAAAGGATTCAGACTGATCACGAGAGGCGATGTGGTGTCTGAAACACTGAGGAAAAGGGATGTTTGATGTGGGTTGTGATCCCACTGACCAATGGTTCACCTCCTGGAAAAGGTCATTTCTAAAAGCTGTTTCACTTTCTCAATATCTGCTTTAACTCTCTCTCATTACCCATCTCCCAGGAATCATCTCCTTGTACTTTTAACACGTGATACACACTGACACCCTTCAGGGTATGAAGTGGTGCATTCCATACAGCCTGCTGCAGTTCTGGGACGTTGTTGGTGAGCCCACTGCACATCCACAAATGCTTTTTGTTTAGTTACTTCGCTCTCCTGTTCCTCACGCTGCTGTTCCCTGTACATGGGTGTCGAGCAGGACTTTGCCCCAAAGGTGCATGTTACTCCAGTAGTCATGAAACTGCTGCTCAGGTTCCTCTGCTAGACAGAACATGTTGGAGAATTCTTTATAGCTTAATAATTACAAAGCACACTGAATAAAATAAGATAAACCTTTTGGGACACACCGTTGCTATACAAATTGTGTTAAAAAGAGTGATCCCTCTAGTGCTTTTTTGATGCTGCCTCAAAACACAAAGGTAACTTTAAAATGTGGCCAATGCTAGCTTCTAGCCAGTCACTGATGTCTTTATTACTGTTTGCAGAGGTGACAGCCGTCTTTGTAGGCAGAAGGCTGCTGTGTATTCACTTGATGTCGAAGCAAATCCACCAGAAAGGGTGTTTAAATTAACGGAGCAGGTCAATCCCAGTGTTTTCTGCATTCATGCTACAAACTGTAAGTAGTGCTGTGGCCAATACTAAGCGTGACGTGTTTCTTTTCATAAGCTCTTTAGGTAACAAGAATAGGCTAAAATTAAAAGTAACTAAACCTGTCAGAAGACTGATTATTCACGTGCTCACAGTCCTTGTGTTGTAATACTTTCATCTGTGAAGCTATCTCATACTCCCGTTCCTGGTCACCTCTGTTGAAAGTATGCTGCTGGCTCCAACCAGGCTTTGTTAACAATCTTCATCTAACTTTTCTTTCTGTTGGCAAATCAGAAGTTGAAAAGTGACATTTTTCTCAAAAAAAAAAAAAAAAGATGAAAAATAAAAAATGTATATATATATTTTATCCCAAAAGTCGTCTCATTCTTGAAAATGTTCTGGCAGATAAACAAGCACTCTCCTTTAGTTCCCCTGAAATGCCTACTCCTGAAAATTTTGATCAACTACTTCAAAAGTTTGGAAGTGCTACTTTCAGTGCTGAACCTGACGGCTGGAATATGAACCCAGATGCTCCAAATCCTTCTGATGCAAATGAAACTTACAGATATGAGGTACGTAAGTGTATGATTCAGCTGGTATTGAATTGCTTCATAAAAAAGCATGTGAGCATTCGCTTGTAAAAAATTGCAGTTCTTCAGGAGAAGAAAGGCTTTACTTTGGTCTTTAAATATAGAAGTGTAAAAATAAGTGCATCATTTTGTGTTAGTTTGCGTCAAAAGTGAGCGAGATTTTTAAGATCTGTGAACAACAAGTGGCTGTTTTGCTATTGCAAAGCAAGCAAGCTGCCAGTGGTGGCTCAAGAACTGATGCGCAGAGTGGTACGTGGTGTTGGCAGATGCAGTGGGAATAAGGACTTGTGTTGTGCAGATTTGATGTTCATATAAATGCTCTAAAGCTTCCCACGAACCGAAATACACCTGTAGACTTGAATGTGTCGTTTTGTTTGGCAGTATGGTGTTCCCATACAGACAGTGGATGCGTTTCTAAGGCTGCCTAGTCCTGTTGTCTCCTCTTGGTGCTCTGACGCGAACCCTGCAGGTTGGAAAATGCATTTGAATTCCCCTTTATTTGCGGTAGGATATTCTGTTCCAGCTGGAGCGGTCAGTAAACCATCACACACACCAATGTAGATTCAAAGATTTGTGCACAAATGTTTTTCAAATGGCTTCTGTGTCCCGTGGAGGCTTTTTTAGACGTAGATGGGAAGACGTTAGGTTAAACGTTAGGAATTAGGTGTGGAAATCCTTGGTTGTTGCCTCTTTTTAAAGGGTTGTTTATCTCGCAGTAAAACATACGTGATTTCATAATTGACTTAATTGATTTAGTAAGGCGGTACAAGGGTGACACTGAGGGAAGAGGTTGTTGCATAAAGCATGACCTAGCTGGGCACCCTTGTAAAGATGTCTCTTTGGCAGAATGAGGTTCCTTTCCCAGGCTGAATGCAGCTCCAGTCAGACTTGCAGATTTGAAACCCACATTTTAACCTTTCATGGTTTCCAGGAAATCAGTAAAGGAAAAAAAAAAAAAAACACCAACAGAACATTTTCCAAGACCCATTGTTAGTGTTAAATATGTTCTCCTATTGTTTTTTATTTGTGTTTTGCTTAATTACTCATTAATTACCTTCAGCAATACTTTGTGACTCTTTTCCAGGGTTTTTAGTGCACCAGGCTACCAAATGCACTAGATCAGTAAGTGTGGAGAACTGTGGCAACATTGCAGCAGCGAGCATGCTTTTTTATATCAACTCCAGCATTTTAGCAGTAAGTATGGTTTGGAAGAATCATAAAACCGACGTCGATACGACATACTGGTTTGCACCTCCAGAACGTCGTAACTTCTGTTTCCTGAAGGATGTGACGTTTCCTTTGGATATTTAAACCATGGGTTAGAAAAAGAATCTTCCTATCCAGCAGACTTTTTACAGAAAGCCTTTAGAAGTGTTTTTGCTCAGGCTGAGGTAACAGAAGCGTGCACTCTTTGCTTAGCCAGCAGAAGCGATGCTCTGGGAGACACAAGCTCATGTTATCGAGCCAGCAGTGCAGCGGCAGCCGTTCTGCGCCTTTGTGCGCGTTGAAGTTTTCCTGACGAGCCTGTGACAAGAGTGTGCAATTCTAGGAAGTCTGGGTTTTAAATACTTGGTAAACCTTTGTACTTAACCTGTCAGGTTGAACCCTCTGCAGATTCACCTTTCATACAAGCCTCAGCTTTTAATAGTTGTGTGCAACACCTCTGTATTAATACGTGTGCTGGGCTTGCCTTGTACGCCTCAAGGTATGTGGCCTTTCTCCCCTCTGAGAGTGAACTAGTTCACAGCCAGCCTACTACCAGATCCGGTCTGTGGCCATTTTTCAAAGCTAAGGTTACCTCTTCATGCTTTTGAACTGAAGGGCTGTATTTGTACACAAGTCCCCTACGCAGAGGAGGCCAAGCAGACAATAAAGCTGGTTTGCAAGCAGCTCCCTGTCTGAAAAGGAGCTGAAGAGGAGCTGACAATCTGTTGTGGGGACAGAATGGTCAAAGGGCAGAGCAGGGAGCCCGCCCAGTGCCACCAGGTGGAGCTGCTGGCAAAAGAAATGGCAGAATCCATACACCTTGTAATGTCACAGGGATACTTGCTTCTCCTTTCTCTGGTTAGAGACCGTGAAATTGTGGACTGACTGCCATCAGAATGGGACAAGAAAAGCTCTTATTTGGGTAGGAGCAGCCTGGCAGGCTTCCTGCACTGGCAGTCTGAATAGGTACAAGTGTTTTTGCACAGATCTGTAATAGGAAGAATGTTCCCTAACGCCCTCAGTAGGGCAAACAAAACGATGCACAGCAACTATCATGCCAAACGGAGATGCCTTTCTCCTTTCTGATGCAAGTGGACTTTCTCAGTGTTTGTTAGTTCTGAGCTGCAAACAGAGCGGCAGAGGGAAACACTAGATTTGTGTGGCGCTTTGTGAATGCCTTGCATGGTTAGTAGGATGTAGTCAAAGCTGGGCCTGCTGCAAAGCTGCTGCTAGTCACCAGGAAATTCTCCAGTTCCTGTCAGGGGAAGAAGAGGATTGCACTGTAAGGTTTTGCCTGCTAGCCCAGGCCAGCAGTTATTTTCACACTGCCCAGGTAACGTAGAGTCTATCCAATGGCTTTCACGATGCAGAATTCATTGTAATGATAGTGAGTGAGACAGGCAAAGCGGTTAAACCTTAACTGCTGTACTTGGCTGCTACTTGTAATAGCTCATACCTCTGCTGCTGTTTGAAATTGTTCTTTTATTCTCCTCTAGGTGCCTGGATCAAGTCAGATGGTAAGCATCTTTCTAACTTAGTTGGAACAGCGGGGGGCAAATCTCTTGCTGTGTTACAGTCAGTGGGAGTTTTTCACTGTTTTTGACAGTGACTTGAACCTCACTCTTCAGAGTAAAAAATAAAGTGAAAATCCCCTGCACGTGCCTTAGGACACAATTACTGCAGCTTTTAATCAGTAATGATACTTAGCAACTCCAAGATAATATGCTACCAGCAAGATAATATGTTCGCTGTAGACACTTGAGTCTGATGCATGGCCCCAGTGCAAAACTCTATTCGTTAATTTTAGTAGCTTGAAAATAGATTTTTTGGCTGAACTTCAGCGATATGTGTAATGCAACAATTGCTCATAGGATTATTGACTGCAGAACTCTGAACAGTCACAATTATAATGATACAGAAAGAGCCACAGATAATTACACATAATACTCAGAGCTGCCATGGATTGTTTTCCAGGTTAATCTCACTGTCCAGTCCGTAGCTGTTCAGTCTCCGAATGGAATGCGGGCTTTACTTAACAGTAGTGACCTCCTCAGGCACCCAGTGATTTTGGACGAACTATGCGTTAATATAGTTCTTGGGGTAGGTATGACATTTCCTTTTCCCCTTTTTGTTGGATGGAAAGCATGCATGCATCAAACAATTTCTGATTCACAAATGACAAAGGCGTGAGAGAGGCCGTGCAGTTTCCGTACGTTGTGACATCCCCAAAGCAAGTATCACAGGAGAAGCGCTGACTTGAGGGTAAAAGAGTATGTTTTGCAACAAAATAATAACCGTATGCAACATAATGTGCAGACAAGGTGAAATCCTCTTCTATTTTTGCTCTACATATATGACATAATAGGCAATGAGATGAGTTTAGAATCCACATTATGCTTGGGGAAGATGACTGAAGGCACAGTGGAGGCAGAGACAGATGAACACACCTGCAGATTATCTCATCTTTTTATCTGAAGTAGATGAACATTAGGATTACACCTAGAAGTTTATCAAGAAGTCAGTGTTGAAGAGGCTCCAACGCTAGGTCTGTTTCTGATCGTTGCTGGCCAGTGGCTCGGTTTGGTACCAGCCACGTCCCTTACACCTGACGCGGCTACTGACTACTATGCTTTTGTCCAGCACATCAAACCACAGCTCTCTGCCTGGTCTTGAAACCCTCTCCCTTGGCAGGTGGGAAATGAATAAGCAGTATTTCCAACACATGCTTCTTAATTTGTAGGGGAAAACTCTTGTGCAGTTCCTTCTATTTTCTGGGCCCATCCTTACTGCAAGTGAGGTTACCATACATCTCTACAACGTAGCTGAGTGTTTCTCAAGCAAGGAAGAAGGAAAACAATACTTACATAGTTTTAAATTCCTTTATTCCAGTTCCATACTCTTATCTACTTGTTCTAATTAATATCTAAAATGTTTAATTTTCAGGTGAGTTATCATATTACATACACAGACACAGGAGAAATAATAGAAGCAGCTGCTTCTTTTGTCTTGGGAGCAATTAACAAAGAAGCACTTTCAATACAACAGAGCTTTGAAATCAGCTTTACTCAGGTAACTGCTAGAGATGTTATGGATGACTTGTTGAAAGACATTTAATTACAAAACTTATTAAACTTGAATCAGAACAATTGTTAGCAGCAAGGTAAAATGTCACTTGCCCTGGCTGCACAGATGAGGCAGCATTTCAGACTGGGCATTAAAGGCCTCCAAAGTCTGTCATGTTTGGAAGAGTCATCTTGTGGCCCTGTACAACTGTACCCAGGGGAAGCAAAGCCTGTCCCAGTATCAGAGAACTGCTGTAATTTTTGGGGAAGCTTTACTACAGCTGATAGCCCTAAGATAGCTGGAATATTTCTGTGCTTCCCAAGCATTTCAGTACAAGATAAGTAATACTGTAAATTTGTGTTGCAGGTAAATACAGCTCCAGTTCCTCTCAGTGGTAATCCTGGTTATGTTGTTGGACTGCCTGTAAGAGCGGGCTTCAAGCCTCAAGGATATCCTTTCCCCAGTGCAGTTCTGCTTTCAGCACTTGCTCTGAGCCATCTTCACAAAGACTTTCTAGCATGAACACCTATAAATTTCACTTGGTTTTTGCTAAAGGTAAACATGTGCTTTTTGGCTAGGTTCTAGAAGCGGTGAATGTCTCAGTCCTCTCTGCGGTCTCTTGGGACTGTTGAGTGAAGTACGTTCAGATCTCCTCATCATGGTTTAAGAGGAGTCTTGAGCTCTCATAGAATTTCCAGGTGAATCTCAAGGATCTGACTACAGATTCTTTCTTCATAATGCACATCAAGTATTGAATTTCCCTTTAACTGTGGATCACATCAGGCATCATTCAGAGTACTAACAAATACGGGCAGCTCACCATTCTGCAAAGCACACCCAGCCAGGACTGTCTCGCAGCACAGGGAGCCAGAAGCCCAGTGTTGTTTGGCTACAACATGATATCGGGCTGTAAGATACGGTAAGAAGACTCTTTTTTTTTCTTTTTAATTCAGTGCTTTTAGCCCCATGACAATCCTTTTCATTAGGATCTCTTCAGATCCTGGGACATTCACACAGCTGTAAGAGTCTTGGGAATGGGGTATTTAATTACAAGAAATGTCATTTAATTAACAGTGGTCTTTCTCTTGAAAAGATTGCGTACATTAGCAGCTGCAGCCAGAAGGCTTGAACAGAGCATGACAGCAAGGAGAAATTACTTCTGTGCCAAACCAATAGCTTTTGCTTTAACTCATCTTTTTTTCTTTTTTTCCCCTGAAAGAATAACAGCAGCTATGAAATGCCAGCCCTTGGCTCAGGCCCTCCTAGATTTACTGAAGGGACAAAGCTTTCCTGAATACGTGGCCTCATTTGGAAATTCTCAGGCCCAGGATGTGCTTGACTGGGTGCCAGTAACTCACCTCTACACCTCAGAACAGGTGAAAGTTAACTCCCCCCACCACGGCTCTTCCTGTCCACTCTCCTGGGATCTGTACCTATATTGCATCATCAGCTTAGGCTTCTCAGACCTACAGGAAAAAACCTGCAGGAACAAATTGGAGGAGAGCCCCCTGCCATATTCAGAATCAAGGAATTTCGCTCTGGCTGTATAGAGTGTTTGTGCTGCTTGGAGTGGGCTGAATGACAGTGCCTCCTCGATTACAGCTTGGAAAGAGGTTTCTTGCATGCTTTTGCAACTAAACAGTGAACGATTTCTTTAAAGAGAAACTTGATGGTTCAAAAAGAAATCTCTAAAAATATTTTAGGGTCGTATGCTTCAAAATTCTGCCCTGGCAGAGTTAAGGGTTTTTTTCTGTCCCAGCAGCATTACTGAAATGTCATCTCTATTAGAGAAGCCTGTCTGCTAAAAATAGCCAGCTGAGCACTGTCCTTGAGAGCCAAAGTCCTGCACTGCTCAGGTGGAACAGTCAGATTGTCACCCAAGAAGAAACTTCACCCCCAGCTGAGGCTGTGCTGTCCGCACAGGGCACAGGCGTGGCCACGTTGCCCTCGTAGCCTCCTGGAGTGAGCTTTCTGGGGGCATTCTGCCAATTTCATAAGATGAATAAGTAAGGTGGTCACTCCTGCGCGAGTCAGACAATGAGAGGATTTGTAACACTTTTCAGAGCTCCTGCCAGATACCAGTATCACTTGAAATAGAAGTGAAGTGGACTAAGTATGGATCCCTGGTCAATCCACAAGCCAGAATAGTAAACGTTACAGCAACAACCACTTCTACCACATTGAAGCAGGTATGTAATTAAATCACAGGATTTAAGGTAAAGAGAATGGCTTGTTTTGCTTAGGTATCAGCTGTGCAATGGTGACCCAGTTAATCCCCTTAGATAAAGGTAACACACCATATTAGAATGTATCATACCCAACAGTTCCTGTTCCAACTCAAACACAACTGTGGGCTGCCTGCCAAAGCACAGGTCAATAAAGTTTGTACATCAGCCATGAAAAGAAGTGTGGAACTATACATGAAAAAATCTAATTACTGATAACAGCAAAATATAATCCAGTTTAAACAAAGCAGTCACACTAAGAGAAGGGTGAAGCTAATGCCTGTTTGTGTTTTCATTGCAGCTTCCTGTGGGAAGGGAAAGGACTATTCCTATAACAAGTTCTGTTGTTTTCACTGATATTTCTTCACCTGCAGAACCAGGCTATAAAGCTTGGCCAACCATTAATGCCAAGTTACCCCATGATTTTTTCTTTCCATTTGTCTAAGGTAAGTGTGCAAGACAAAAAAAAAAAAAAAAAAAAAAAAAAAAAAAGCATTTCTGCTTTTTCTATTTTTAGTCCAATTGTAAAAGAAGTAGGGTTTATCAGTCAACTGATGGGTGTCGGCCCATCGCTTTTTTCCGAATTGTAGGCGTGCTGCGTTAAAATTGGCCAACAGAGAAAGGTGGAGCCCTTGTGAGGGCTCTCAAAAGCTTTAGGTGGGGGGAATTGTTAGTGGTGAGTTCCCAGTTACACTTCTGCTGAGAGGAAAACAGGTTGCACGTCCAGCCACCCGCCCCCTGCAGCACCCTGGGTGCTCCAAGCTAGTGCTGGACCAGGCTGCCTGCCTCGCAGCGTGCAGGCACAAGGGGCGAGAGCACAGGGACATGTACAGCTCCACAGGAAGCCAGGCGTCATTGTTCTGTGAACAGCAGAGCTAAATTGTTAATTAAAGTAATCGTGCTATTAGATAAGGCCTCTGCTTTATCTATTATTTTCATAGATGAATAAGCCATATATTTCTAGCTATTTTCCCCAAACCACTAATTAATTACCTTTCTTTTACAAATGTGAACAGTTAAGTGGTGCTTTCAGAAGAGCTCGGTGACCCTTCCAGCTGGCTCTGGCTGGAATCAGTTGGAGATGCCTGTTACAGTCAACACCTTCTGAAATTCCTACTCCTCAAATCTCACTCTAACTATAAAATAATCTCACCCTGGGGACATGCTAGTACCTGAAAAAGTTTTCACTGTGTTCAAACACCAGCCTAGCCCTTTAGCATATGCTTTCTAATGTTTTTTTTTTTTTTTTTTTTTTTTCCTGGAGTCTTAACTGTTCCCAGCAGTCTACTCACCTACATCTGTTCTTAGATATTCAAATTGTTTTAATGTGTTGATTTAGGAGCTGTGGAAGCAGACAACTTTGTAGCCCAGCAGGCTGCAAATGAACGCTTAAGTGGAAGAAGAGATGAGAGGATACAGAAGGAAAATTCTGATCTGCTGTTGAGAATCAAGCATTGTTTGACGTAAGATGGCATGTGTTTGCCTCTATTTTGGTGCTCACTGGATTGTCAGCTTAAGGAGCTGGATGTTGGTATTTTTGGAAATGAATTTTATATAACTAGCAACAGAAATGAGGAATCGACCAACAATATCAACAGAACCGTTGGCAAGGAAGAGATGGAGTAGTGATGAACAGTCAGCTGGTAGAGGAGCGACCTTTCAAGCCTGGATGCTTATCACCTGTACTGCAGGTTTCTACAAGATGTTGCAGACAAAGAACCTTATCACAGAAAAATGCAATTCCTTGAAATGAGTGCCGCTTCCTGAATGTATAGCTTGTAAAGACGTGTCTTTATTAAATTATTTTGTCGTTTTGACTGTACAACTGTACAAGAGATGTCTTATGAAATCACTGTTTACAGGGAGTACGCCTGTTTAATTTCCAGTAAAGCTATTTTTGCCATCCCAAGATCTAATCAAAGTGTGGTCAAATAGAAAACGTTTACAGACAACACGATACGAGAGAAAGCAAGCAGAGAGGAAAACCTTTCGGGTCAATCTGGAGCGTTGCAACACTGCACTCGCCGTGGCACGCTTCCCCACCTTGGAAAGCTGGCCACCTATTTTTGCGCGCTGAGGAGTCCGTGCTGCTGTAAGATCCTGGTCAGCCTCTCGATTTCTTGCTCCTGTTGAAAACAAGTCATCGTGTTCATCTAGCTCTGACCTCAGAGTAGTTTCCTAGATTCCTAGGGATTTTCCCATTGCTGCAATGTGTCTCACTGCAGTAAAACAGGACAACCTGCCTGCAGTAAGTAGGACAGAGGTAGCCTTCACTGCAACAGAAACAGCCCGGGGAAGCACCGGCAGGATGGGCACGGCTGCGATTCTTCACAGACACAGCCCCACAACTTGCTCATGAGGAAACCAAGCAGACACCAACAAGCTTGCAAAAGGATCCCAGGCCAGCCTGCCCTTGGGAGCAGCTGGCAGGTAAACCGTGTTTCACTGAGAAGTGTTTTCTTACCTTCTCCACACAGCTGAGTTGAAGTTGTTCAACCTTTGTCGCGAGTTTCAGGTTTGCCTGCTTTAGCTTGGACACTTGTTGTTCGGAGCGGGTCTTCACCGATAAAATTATTCCTGTGGAACAAGTCACAGCGGGTTCATTTTACAATGTACAACAGCCACGAGCAGGCGGTTAGCAGTACCCAGGGCCTGTGCTCAAGGAGTTAACCTTGTTCCTCTCGAGCTCCGTTCTGTCGTCTTCAAACCACCTTTCCCAAGTGCATTTCTTAATGAGGAGGTTTTTAAACGAGCCACCCCAGGGATTCAGACAGCCATACTCTGCTGGGAAGAGGCAGTCTGGCCTCAGAGCTGAATTAATCACTCAAACTGTCACTCAGATCCTGAATTTTAATTCATTCCCTCAGCAGAGCCCGGGCGGGATGGAAGCGGCGGCTCTGACAGCGAGGGGCTGCGTTCTAACAGGGCTCGCATCGCGGGACCCGCTCGAGAACACGGCTCAGCCCCAGGGTGCGTCGCTGCCGCCCAGGACATCGCAGCCTCACCGGGGCTGCACAGCTTTGGCTGCACCTCGTGCAGCCCCGCAGCAGAGGCCCGCAGTTTCTCCGTACAGCACAGATGTCACTTCTCTACCGAATCATTGTTCAGATAGCGCATGCGAACTCAACCCCACAGTGAAGGCAATTTCTTCCCATCCTTTTCTGAGGGAAAAAAAAAAAAAAAAATTCCTTGGTAGGAGCATCAAGAACAGCACGTTCTCCCTGCCTGACAGCTCTCCTGGCTGTTTACAGAACAACACACAGTGCTGCAGGCACCGGAGCGCGCCTGTGTTTCCCGTGCGACAGGCAGCAGGCCTGCAGTCTGGGGGTTCACTTCTCCAAAAACAAAAGAGCGATGCTGCGTATTTGCATTGACAACACCAAATGGCTCCCAGCTGCTGGAACCCAGCCGCGACCAACCAGCGGAGGCTGAAGGGCAGCCCTGGGGTGGGAGCGGCAGCGCTCAAGGAGAAGGCTTCCCTGAAACCACTCTTCTGCTGTGACATGGTGCGTTAAGAGACGCACCGAGCTCCTGCAAGTCATGCACACGAGGCTGGTTTCTCTCTGACTTTCACTCCCAGAGAGCCATGAGCTGCTCTCATTGTCCTTCTGGGCCCCAGGCGTGTTCACCCCATCAGAACGGCAGCAGAGGGGCTGCAGGTACGGACGCTAAAGGGGCTTTATTTCCTTTTAGTCTGACTAACAGGAATTACAGCAGGCACTCCTGGTGGGTGCACCTGTAGGCACAGGGCTGAGGACTGTACTCGGACTGCGTTTTATGCAGGAATTAGGGATAAGTTCATTGCCACTATATTTTTTAAACCCTAAAATGACTTTTCTTAGAAGGCAGGAAACAGTTCCAGCTATGGCAAGTTCAGAAGTGTGAATAGTTGTAAATTCTGACAACAATTTAGAGTTACAACAGGAAAAGCTGATTTGGGAACATTTTGTATTCCACGCTTTACAGTGAGTCCTTCGCCTCCAAGCGAGAAAAACCCAGCGGAAGATCAGGATGTTCCCTGCAGCACCCCTGGAGGGGATGATGGAGCCGCAGCAGAGCGTCAGAGCAGTGATCAAACCCACGCTGCCGCAGAAGCTCACCCCGCTCCCTGCTAAAGCATTGCCAGGAGGATCCTACAGCACAAACGCGCTGCGCGCGTCACGTCCCTTCAGGGGGAGCCATGCGGGAGCAGCGTTCGGGTGGCTCTTAGGGGAACGTGCTGCTGTCAGAAGAGAGCGAGGTGCTGTGTGCCTGTCACCAAGGTGTTACACCCACACAAGCAGTGGGTTGCTGCTGCTGCTCCAGAGAAATCACAGCCTCGCTAAGGCCACGCTGCAGCAAAACTCAGTTTGCTGGGAGAACAGGACCTTGCAACTGTCACTGTGAGAGGGGAACAAAAATGCAAGGTGACTGAGGTAAGGGCAGCAGACCCAGCCCCTGCGCCTACCGTTAATGATCCTGGCCACACGCCACAGCCGCAGCAGTATGAGGAGCCCCACAGCTTCAAACTCATGCTCCCGAAAGAGGAGGACGAGGTCAAGGATGAAGGACACCACGACGACGATGGCGTCCAGCACTTCAAACTTGTGGTGGAAGAACTCCCGGCCATAGACAAAGATTTTAAACCCCACCTCAACCAGGAAGATGGTGAGAATGGAAAGGGAGAGGTAGTGGAAAACCTGCGGAAAGAGAGCACAAGTTTAGGGCTAGGAACCCCTTCCTGTCTGTGTGTATGGGGCAGGCTGAGAGCCTCTGCCCCTCGAGGGTGTCTCTTGTCAGGCTCTCCAGGAGGACTGGAGACCATGGCTGAGTCAGAGCAGAAGGCAGGAGGAGGGCAGTGAGCACAATCCAGCTCTGCTGAGCCCAAGGAAGCACGGAGCTGCTGCACAGACCACGGCCTGGCTGCCTTTCTGGCAGGCTTTGAGCCAACAAGGAGAGGGAAATAGCAGTTCCCTTCGCTCTTCCTTGCGTTTTACCTTTGGGGCTATGTGGTATTTGTCCGGATGGATGATCTTCAAGTCCATCAGCAATTCCCCAAGTACCAGCAAGGCATCCACGATGACCAAGCAGACAATCAGGATCTGTTGGAGAAGAACAACTCAAGTAAACCCTCCTAGCGCAGGAAATGGGCACAAGGAGCCAACAGTCTTCACCAAAACATTCTCCAAAGCATCTGCCCTACACTTGCTGTGCCTCACCTGAAACCTGCGTGAGCTGAAGAGCTTCTTCATCATGTCCTGGAAGGAGATGTGGCTCCGGGAGGGCTCCAGTTTGATCTCCGAGTCCGGTGGCTTCTCCCCATTGTCTTCCTCTTCCTCCTCCCATTTCTGATAGTGGTTGCTCCACTGCACGGGGTCATCCCCCACCACCGTGAAGTGCTTCAGGTACCGGGACATGGCTCCAGATCAAGCGGACATCCCCTGCCGACGCCTGTGGGACCAGAGCCGAGTGTCACCTCCCCAGGGATGCGCAGTCTCCCCCGTTTCACCACAGCGAGTGTGACAAGAGCGTGATGCTTCGTTCAGAGAACAAAGCCCGTGGACAGGAAATTGCTAAACGGTGCTGCTGCTTGCTTTGCCTCACTGCCTGCGGCACGGCGCGAGCCCCCACCGCCCTCCTGGGACTCCTTGTGCTGCGGAACAGCGAGGCACTTACTCCACAGGTATTTCTGAACATCCCAAAACCGCAGTTACTGGAGGAAAACACCAGCCCTTATCTCAAGGCCAATTCCCTCTGCGCTCCCAGAGCCACCCTTGTCCCTTCAGGTGGACACGTACCAGCTCCCCTGGGCCTCCTCACCACCCCGCTCCAAACAACAGCTCTGCCTTTCCTTCCTTAACACCACAGGCCCCCCGTTATTTCAGCCTTTGCAGGCAGAATAATTGGGGTCCCTCCCATATCAGCCCTGCCAGCAACACTGTGCCAGGGCTCCCCGACCTCCTCTCCCCACACCTGACTTCCCCTCGACTCCGTCCCCGTGGGCACCCAGCCCCAACCCAAACCCACAGACGGTCTTGGCACTGAGCAGGGCTGCAGGAGAGGCTCCCTCTGCTCTCGTTCCCCTTTTCCAGTCCCAACAGCCCTCCCTTCCTCTTCTGGGCGACCCGGTGAGGCTGCATGGCCCGTGAACCCTACTGAAAATCCGCGCCTGATGCTGGCAGATGACCACAGCCCCAGCCCCAGCCGCGCTCTCCGTGCATCCGCTCTTGGCCAAAGCTGGCCGGCAGCCCAGCGCGGGCCGACGCTGGAAGCCTCCAAGCTGAGCGGCCACCGATCGCAGCACCCGGAACCCATGACCGCGGGACGGAGCAAGCCAGCTCGACCCCAACCTCCCCACCCTGCTGACACCGCACCGGAGCCGCCACGTTCCCGAGACGGGGCCAAGACCCGAAGGAAGGCAAGCGCCCACCC
>VXAV01007103.1:25956-44470 GCA_013399715.1 Alectura lathami | reverse complement strand
TCCCCGGCCCGGCCCCGCCTCTCCCGGCCGGGGGCGGCCCCGCTGCCCGGGCCCAACCCCGCCGAGCCCGAGAGGCCCCCGGAGCTCCGGTCCCAGCGTCTCGTTCCCCCTGGGCTGGCGTTTGCTGTTTTGGCGGCTTTTTTTTTTTTTTTTTTTTTTTTTTCCCAGTTTGGCTCCGACGTGTCCATTAGTGGGAGCTGCCGGAAGAGGATACGCCAAATGGATGTTAACTTTTTTGTTTGTTTGTTTTCCTAAACTTTTTGTAAAGTCAGCTCCAGACCGATTTTGCAAGAAGCCAGCATTCAGGACGGGCATGGAACAAAAAAGTCTGAGTCTGCTGAGATCAGAGCTCAGCTGCTGCAGGGCACGGATCAGTCCCACAAAGCCGGCGAAGGTCAGGATCAGGAGGATTACAAAGAGGCAAACCTGAGAAATTAGGCCATGATTAACCTGTCCCCATTTATAGGCTCATGTTTTATCAGAAGGTCCCGTCTTATTTAGAGATCCTCTCCATCTTTCAAACACCAGCTGGCTTGGGAAGCACACTGAGCTTCCACAGCTACAGAGAGGATCAGGGAGGCATCTCTGCTGCAACAAACCTGAAATATTTCTATTCTCCCCTAACAAGGAACTGTCTCCACATTTTAACACTTCCAAAGCCTAAAGGTACCTGTTTCTTGGAGGGGATTTCTTCCTAGAGAGCACCTAAAACTTCCTGGAACATGAGACTTTCTTCATATCTTACCCAAAGGGCACGGTGCTGACCCTGGCCCACTCCCCAGGGTGAGGGGGAAGCAATACCCACACAAAGCCCCCAAAGCACCTACTTGCAGAGATCAGCTGTGCCCCAGGGAGCTCAGAACAGCAAAGATACAGCCCTGCAGCAGGGCAGGGAGGAGGAGTTTCACCCTGGGAGTTTTCAGCTCATTTAGGCATTCTGGTCTCAGCTGACTCCTGAAAACGCCAACGCAATCAGCTAATGGAAGAAGGAACCAGCTCAGAACTTGAACTGATCTGAACAGCAGATCTTCCTTCTGAGAGCTCAGCAGAGCCAGACCTTTCAGCGAGGAATGTGGGTTTTAAGGAGAAAACACAGCCAGCTGCTGCTCCTGCCACCAGCTGAGTTTGCTGCTGGGGTGAGGGCCTGGCCAGCAGCCAAGGGCTGGTGCGGGACACAAGGGCGAGTGCAGTGGGAGAGGGGACGAACCGCGCTCTGCCCAGCAGCAGCCTCCTCCCAGCCTGCCCGCGAGTTAAGCTCTGTAGGTCAGAGGAGTACCTCGTGCTCCTGGGCATCTCCAACCTGATTCTCGCTGCAGAACAAGAGGCTCCACCAGCTCTGATGCAGCGAGAGCAAACTGGCGATGCTCTGCTCAGAACCCTCAGCTTAGGGATGTCTCTTCCAGCGCCAGGAACACTAAGAGCAGCTCTTGGGGATTTGCTGTCAGCTCTCCTGTCTGCTCATATTTCCAGCGCAAGCTTGCATCACAGCTGGTTCTTTTTTAATCCATTTGGTGCAGGCAGTCACTCCTGAATACATGCTGTGAGTGTATTTGCCGTTCTCTATGCATCTTTTTACAGCAACAATGCTACTGAACTGCAGCGGATGACAGGGTGCTGCCACTGGGCACCAGCACTGGTCACCTGCACTCAAAGGGGAACAGGGAAAGAGAGCACCAGTGAAATAAGGAAGAGATTGGGTTGCATCTTGCAAAGAAAAGATATTTTTTATGACTTAAAAGCAAATGCATGTGAAAACAAAAACCATGAAAGATGTTTCAAGATGTTTTCTAACACAGAGGTGCAACTCCCTCTTTTCAATAGAAGTGGAAGGGTTTGGTTATTTTATTTGCAACCTGACTGCTTGCAGAGCTCAGCCATCACCTTATGAACTTAACAGCTGCCTAAAACCCCTGAGGAGAACGTGCGCGCCGTGGCTGTCTGCACACTGCTGCTTTGAATAAGAACCGCTTTACACGGCGCCTCGAGAGCTCGGCCCCCCTCGAGCACCCTGCCCTCCCTGCAGCCCCGGTGCCTTTGGCTGCTTTGCAGTGCGTGGGGGCCTGATGCTGCTGCATCCTGAAACACTCATTTCTAGATCCAGTTCTCATTCAGCGATTACTGTTGTCAGACTTCACACTTGGATCTAAAGCATATCATGTACAGTGGGGATGCTCGTCCTTGAAACTCCTGTAGCTTCCCACAGAGGCCTGAGTGCCTCTGGGGATCCGGTCCTGCACTGCACGCAAAATTAGCGCTTTGTGTTTGGTTTTACAGCACCACAGCCTCACTAAACTGAGGGCCAACAAATCCTAAAGTGAACCAGGGACAATCAAAGATGACGTGGAAAAATTTGGTGTGGAAGCCATATGTCCAGCCAAGAATCATTATGAAAAAACAACAGGAAACCAGCAGCTGTGGCTGCTCCTTCTCCCCCTCCAGTGATCAAAAAAATCCAACCCCAACAGCAGGCCCTGAGTAATGGGCACCACACATCCCACGCCTGCATGTTCTTGAGCGCTGCCTGTAACGAGACCAGCACGTGATCTGCCCACCCCGCCTCAAGGCAGCACGCAGGAACCTCTCCCCACCTCCACTGCTGCTGCGGGACTTCCTTCACCCCAGCAGCTGCCCTGCTGGGGAATGCAGTCAAGCAGAAAACAAAGCCCAGAATAGGTATGTGTCGCTAAAACCACAGCTGGTGGCAGAAAAGTCACACAGGAACAAGGCGTGACGTGCAGAATGGCTGGCGAGCTCATGAAGGCTGCTGCAGGGATGGGTTCGTGCCTTTAGACACGAGTCAAGTGAAAAGTGGTTCCTTATGCCCTCTGTTAGCTAGATCAATGAAGGACAATGCAGGTGACTGTTCTACAAGATGGGAGAAAAATTGTGAAGTCATAAAGAAAACCACAAATGTGATTTAAGGGGTGAAAGTAAGTTTGTGAGAAAGCTCTCTACCAGGCAATCTGACAGCTAATCTGGTGAGGTCATCAAAAGCTACAAAGAGGTGGTTTGATTAATTAGTTCTAGAAAGAGAAAAATCCTTCAGAGTAGGAAAATGCTTCCATTTAGCTGAGAAACACATTTTTAAATGTAAAGATCAATACCTGGGGCCTGCCCAGATGAATTTTCATCAAGAAAGTTCAGCTTATTCTAGGAAAGGGGAACAGAGACATATCTGATAACCAAGATGCCAGAGCAGAGCCGGTGGTTTATCTGAGGCAGGTGCTTCAGTGACAAACCCAGCAATAACCAGACTCCATCAGGACCGCAGCCTTGTGATACCAACCAGGCCCCCTCACTCATCTTCTGAGATCTTGCAGTGCTTCCGCTAGGTGCACAGGAGGTGACGTGAAGGATTATGTCCTAACAGTGAGCTCCTGTGCGGGCAGGACTGCTAAGTGCCCACAGCTGGCATTACACCTCACAGCTTCCCCTCAGCTGCAAGCTGCTGCAGCTGGCATGCACACCACATCTTGGTACAGTAACAGCAGTGAAGTTGACTTTCACCAAGAATTTTGTTCAACTTAAACTCAAGAACCAAAGGAAATTGGTCTTGTCCTCCACTATGACCTTCTGAAGTCAGCAGCCCCAGCTAGGCAGTGCTTCTGTTCCAGGCCAAGCCCACTCAAAACACACAGCGGAATGATAAACACCAGCCCAGATGGACGAGCCCTCCTACGCCTGCCTCCGGGAACCGCCGCTAGCACACATCTGAACAGCCTCAGCCCCCGGCTCGCAGCTGCTGAGGTACAGCATTCCGGCTCACCTGCCACAGCCCTGCAGGAGCGCACGGACCAGCCTGGGAGCGTGGTGCCTGGCCCTCAGCCCCTCTGGCCGGAGGGTGCCTGTACTTCAGCACGGGCAGCAGAGCTTCAGAGCCAGGGCTGATCCCCACACCCTGTTTAAGAGCACACCTCTAATGCGCTTGGACAAATCCAAACCAGAAGTGTGTGGGTTTCCAGAACAATTTATTTATCTAAGTCAGGTCCTCTGATAGCAGCGGTGTTACGTTGTGAGAAACTGACACTGAGAGGATTTAACAATTTCTTCATTTAATAAGTGATTTTTCACTACATGGTATTGTACACTGTCATCTGTTCAAAAAAGATTAACAGTTTTTAAAAAACAAGATACCGTGAGAGATTTGTACAAACTGGTGATCAAGATCAACGCCTCTGGTTGGCTCAAGCTATTTTCTAGGCTTCTTTGTAGAACAAAGTCTTTAGGCCAAAATGCACAAAACCACTGGAGCAGATCTAAAACCATTGCCGAAACTTCCAGCTTTCTGGCACTGGCTGCCATGGGACCGATGCAACTGAAAGAAGTCCGCCTGATGGAACGAACGGGACTGTACAGAAAGTGTTTGATTTGACCACGAACAGCACGAACAGCACAGCACTTCTACTCGCTATTTCAAGTCAAGACTTCCTTTTATCTCCAAGAGGAAGGCATGAATGGAAAGCCCTGCCAACTCAGCGGGGTGGGTTGTGTACGTACAGTTATCTAAGCAAACTTTGGCTTCAGGAAAGACACAAACACTTAAAATAATGGCTTCAGTTGTCATTTAAAGTATACGGAGAGGGATGTGTTTTTTCATTAAATATACATCATACCAGTGATGCTGGAAAGGTTGCAGGTTATTTCTAATGTCAACAGCAATAAAACCAACGTGTACATGACAAGACAAAAAGAAAAGCAATCCCTTTAAAACAAATTTTAACGTAAAAAAAGTTCACAGTGGTTTGTATAAACAGTACGCAATCTCCAACAGGAACAAATTTCTACTCTCACAGCACACTAGTGCCCTCTTTAGATCCTAAAGAAAACAAGCATTTACACTACTCCTCGTACAGGTCCAGAAAGTCGGTTGTACAGTTACCCAGCAGGACAGGATAAGATGCTGCGGAGCGTACAGCTTAACACCAACAAAAGGAAAGTTTAAAACTCTTTTCCTGGAAGGGAGAAAAGTCTTTCACTTGCTGTTACAACCAGCAAATGCCATCATCAAATCAAAAGGGAAACCACAAACACGTTACCTATTTTGAGCAAGCTGAACAGTACACGTTACAGGTTTAAAAATGGAGGTTATATTCTATGGTACAAGTCCCAGCAAGGCAGCGCCACATGGACTATTTCTTTGCTTGCTTTGTGATCATACTCCTGGGGGGCGTTACAGGTCTGCTAGCATTGGGCTTCTTTTTCTCTGCAGGTTTCAAAATCTGAAAGAGACAATTCAGTCATGAAGCAAAAAAATGTTCTAGCTTTCTCACACTCAAACAATCCACTGGCTAGTGCTAGGCGTTACACAGATCATCTGGGCAGGTCACAAACGAGCTGAGGAACACACGGGTTTCCGGCTCAGAGCAGCTGCCCTGAGCCCATGCCATGGAGGCAGGAAAACAGCTGACAGCTTTGCTCTAGTGATTTAATCCAAGGGTGAAACAGTTCAGCTACTCACACCTCTAAGGCTTCTCGCAGTTTTGAAGGCAGGAGCGCAAACACAGCTCTGTCTTCATTTTGTACCTGCGAGGATCTATCTGAAGCAAGCACTGTGGTTTTGTAACAGTACAGCATAAATTGGAAAGTGCAGTCACGATTCAAATTTCCTCTAACGAGGAGGTGAAGTTTTCTGATACAATACCTGAAAAGAACACATTAAGGTCTCATCCACACTCATCATGGCACCTGCATTATCGAACTCCCCACAGTAATTCGGGGCAGAGAAGAGAGTTACTAATTGCCTTTTTGCAAAAAACTCATATCCGTCCTCAACAACCTTTGGAAAGAAAAGCAGAAATTACAGCGGGCAATTACTTCCAGACAAGGCACAAAACAGCTTTAACAGTCAGCAGCTGAAGAAACAATTGCAGCTGAGGGGCACTAGTTCTGAACTTCTACCCAAAACTGGAAAAACATCACAGGATCCAGTTCAACAAGGTCCCCTAGCAATAAAACAAACACAAAAACCCACAGAATTCTGCTAGTCCAAAGCAATCTTGTTCAAGAATCAGACTCACGCTCTGAATGCGGTAACAAAGCATTTGTTACAGAGATTTTTAAACACTGGACAAGTTGCCCAGTGATACCAGAATCCCTTATCCTTGTTGCTATTTAAAACCCAGCTGGATAAGATCCTGAGTGACTTGGCCTTGCTGTTCTGCCCCACGTTGAGTACATGTGTGGCGCTGGACCAGATGGCCACCTCAGGTCCCCTTCAGCTTCAATTCTTACAGTTTAATGCACAGAATTAAAGTACCTGATGAGCTCTGCATATGAGATCCAAATCATGTTTATGGAGAAACTTAGCTACCACTTCAGCACCAAAAGTAAAGGACACTCCTCTGTCATTTTCACCCCATCCTAAGACATCTTTGTCAGGGTCAGACCACAGGAGGTCACACAGGAGCCCTTGGTCAGGAACGTCAGTGGGGCGCATGATTCGTCTGATCTGCTCCATGGACTGCAGGTCTGGTGACAAGCCTGTTCGGAGGCAATGCACACGCACCTCACATTTCAGTCCAACATCACACTGTAAAACTGACGCATTAACTCACGACAAAAAAACCTCCCTGAAACCGATTCACTGTTACGATGTTGTGGAGGACAATGGCAGTGGTAACTGACATTTTAATCCAGCATTTAATTTAAAGCTTTTATAACAAAAGACACTTTTTAAGATATACTGGGAGCAAGATAAGCAAAGCCATTTCAGTGTTTTAGAGGATTACAGCAATCTCACTTTAATAATCTGCAAGTGTCTGTTAAAGGAGATGTTGCAAGGCATTAATACTAGAAATCACAAGGCATGTTTACTGTAAAGAAGAGGCCCAGTATGATGAAATACAGTATCACAGATCTCGTACCATTTTTTTCCTTCTTTACTGATATTCCCCCTGAGCAGCTGTTATTACTTGCAAGTGATTACATATTGCAGCTTAGATGTTTGCTACTGTGATAAGTCGTATGAAGCAGGCATCGCATAGCCTAAGAGCTGATTCCTACAAATGAAGCACCACAACACCGCTCTCAGAACAGATACAAAACTGCTCATCGTGCAAGTCTAAAAAACAATAGGAACTCTTTGCTCAAAAGGAGACACTGAAATATGCCCCCTGACTAAAAACTGAAAACGCAGATGGTGGTGCCTGAAGTCACAGCACTACCGGCTCAGTGATTCATAAAGCCATCACCAAGCGAGCTCAGCCCTCACACACAAAGCAAGGCAGAGAGAAATACCTCCAGTTTCCAAGCCTCAGTAATGAGGTGCAAGACAAAAAACAAAATGATGTTCTCCAGCAGGGGAAGAGCATACAAAAATATGAAATGGCCAATATTTGTATCAGGGTATTACTTTTTTTTTTTTTTTTTAATATCAGTTAAAGATCTTACCTCCATGACAGCAGAATATCTTCTCATCCACAATTGCTGCAATTGGTAAACAGTTAAAACAGTCTGTGAAGGTTTTCCACAGCTTAATATTGTATCTTCTCTTACCTAGAAAAGATTTTGGGGAAAAAAGAACAGTCGACATACTTCTCTAACACAACAAGAACAACCTCAGCCTTCAAAATGTCAACTTGCAAGAAGTCAGCAATGAAGCCCTTACACAATTTATCCTCCCTGATCCCCAGTGATGTACTTCACTGCTGGTAGGAAAGTTGCAAGGTCTCTTTCTACAATCTTTCTGGGGATTGTACGCCTCTGTTCAAGAGAATGACATCCCACTGCTGGCAGCCAGGCTCTCCAGTCTGAACTTTGCTTTGGAAAAATACCCCTTCAAGAATTTGATCCATTTCAGAAAGCGCTGCCATTTGCTGTTTTCTTCAGGTATAGACACCATCTCCTCACAAGCAGGCTTTCTTTAAATTTCTAAGTCTCTGTGTGGAGAGACTTACCACAAAGTCTCTCTAAGCAAAGAAACAGGACTGAAGAAAATGAAGCTGACAGAGTTGAAGGTCTTAGTATGAACAAGACTGCAAGCGCTGGAACGCATTAACAATACAAAGCAGCCCGTTATCCCAGCTACAAGCACACACCCCAACACAGATGAAAGAAACAGGCGAACCATAACGCAAGGTGAAGCTCTCTACTCTCTGACTACAAAACCTTGAGAACTTTACAATGCGTACCCAGGGAGAACTGTTGCCTAACACAGTGGCCAATAAATAAAATGTCATTTGCCTGCTGTTCTGTCCTGTGAGGATCAGACTGTAACAGGATGAATGGAAAGACATTTCCCTTGCTGATACAGGCCATGGGGCCACCTGAAGCGTGCCAAAGTGGCTGCAGGTTAGGAAAGGGTGACCTAATATTGGCAGCCTTGAAGACGTCAAGCACCTCCCGCCCTGCCTTTCCGTGCCAAAGATCCCCACGCCTGTCCATACTACTTACATTCATCATAAAACCCATAAATCCTATTGATGCTGGCACATTCATGGTTCCCTCTGAGGAGGAAAAAATTCTCTGGATATTTAATCTTGTAGGCCAACAGGAGACAAATTGTTTCTAAAGACTGTTTTCCTCTGTCAACGTAGTCACCAAGGAACAGGTAGTTGCTTTCTGGTGGGAAGCCTCCATACTCAAAGAGTCGAAGCAAGTCATAGTACTGTCCGTGGATGTCACCTGTCAAAAGCATTCAGAAACAGCACATAAGGGACAATATGCCATGTTTTCTGAGAAACAGCAAGAAAATGAAGCATCAGGAACAGAGAAAGCTTGCCATCAGATACTTCCTGCAACATTCTTGAAGATGCATAGTTCATCTTACCGCTGTTGAACTCAGAAGTTTGGTATCTAGGTAATACAACAACTAAGTATTATCTACTTTAAAATATTCACACACTTGCAAAACAAATCCAAAATTCCAAGAAATCAACGCTGCACGTTCAAACGAAGATCTGGCATCCAGTTAAGTCCCTTACTTGAGTACTGGCTGTGAGACCAGGAACCTTTACTTCACTCCTGATACCCCCACACTTAAGCAGTGACACTGATGGAAAACTGCTCGGGGAACTTGCTTTGCTCTGTACAGTCTCTGGTGTTTTCCTGCAACACCCTGTAATTCAGATTCTAGTTGTACCAGAAGAAATTGCTATTGCTGCCTTTGGTTTAAATCACGGTTTTGTTTATGGCAGGCAGATCACTAAATCGTGTTTTTAAGGCTACCACATATTATAAATATTGAACAAGCTACTTGGGTCTGAAGTAAATCCTCAGAGTTGGGGCAGGATAAAATACTGCCTCCTGGAAGCTTTTCTGAAAGGCACTTGTTGGGGTTTTTATTTTGACATTATATTCTTTTAGCCTAACTAGACGTGTATGTGTGTGCAAAACAAGCAACACCACTGTGCACAAGTATGGCGAAACCAAACCAGGAAGTCAGTCCTACAGAAGATACAGAAACTGAGGTTTCCAGCAAGATTCTAAAATCGCATCAAGCCACGGCTCACCTCTGAACAGCAGCTGCTACAAGCTACTGCGGGGTTCTCCTTTGTCTCTCCTTGTTGAGTGATGACTGTGCTGAACATCCACTGATACAGAAATCCCCCTCCCAGGAGACCTGATCAAACTGGACCAGCTGCTTTCTAGTTTGGGACTGTTTGGCCCCCCCCTCCAGCTCCCATGTTCATTACCTCCTCCCTGTTCCTCCACTTGAAGTAGTGAGCCCGTGCAGCATGGGCTGACTTTCCCTTTTGCTGAAGTCATTTATTTGTTTCACAATAAGTGAAAGTAGCACCTGGCATTTGTCCTCTGCTTAACAGAGGACACCCATCCAGATATCCCTCACCCCCAGCCAAGCACTGAATCACTGCACTCACCGCAGATTTTCAGGGGAGCTTCAAGTTCTAGTAGAATAGGCTGACTGAGAAAGATTTCTCTGGATTTCAAGCACAGTCCTCTGATTTCGTTCTCTTGAAGCTGGACATTTTTACCTGGTTTTGATCCTCTCACTGTTGGAAAGAGTCAGAAGTCAGTTATCCAAGCCAACAATGCTCCCAGTGTTACTTTAAGAGTCTGACCAAATGCCACTGTAACACCAAAGTGAGAGTGCAACCACTGTTCCTCTACAACTGAACACTTCAATAATAATATTTTACAAGTATCCTCTAGTTATGCTTAGGGGCTAAACTCTGCTGTTTGCCATCTCCTCCAAACAGATCTGAACTCTTACAATAAACCTGCATAAACAGGTGAGAATGTCAGACACATGAAGCTGCTTGAACCCACTCCAACACCACCAGACAGAGGTTAAGCTACCGCAGTGACAGACTGAAGCAGTCAGGCCACAGCTTAAGCTGGGAAGTAAACGGCTTGAGCCCCAGAACTCACAGATACCCACTCATGTAGGTGAAGAGAGCACCCAAGCCACAGAATGTTTATGAAACTGGAAGCTTCACTCTATCCATAGGTCAGCAGCCGTCAGCTCCAGTGGAGGTGAAGGTAGCACACTGTCTGCAGTCTGTGGTCAGGTGTCTCCACAGAACAGGACCTGCCAAAATCCAATGACCTGGCACATCCTTAACTATTCCACAATCTAAGTAGGACAGTCAGACAAATAACTGTATTCCTAACAACTGCCTCAAGTTACAGAGCATCCTGCAGAAATAACTTGTCCTACTGAACAGCCAGCAATATTTCAAGCCATTATTTTACCTTTCTGCTGCTCCTTTCAGCATATTTCACCCTCCCCTGGATGCTTCAGTCCCTCAGGAGCACCAGTGCCACAGAACAGCTGACTACACGGAACAGTTGACAACTAGAGAGGTGGAAGCTCTCTAAAGGGAATTTCTACTCCCTTTTAACATCTATTTTAGAAGGTTCCTGTAAATCCCACCTTAGTTTTTCCCACCTCCTAGCTGTGCCAAACTGATGTTCACAGGGCCAACATGGGAGAAAGGCAGTGGTGGAACAACACAAGGGAACGAGCAAGGCTGCAGAAAGAGGGCCCAGGAACAGCGACAGCATTCCCCTCTGCTGCCAGCTGTGCTCATGTGGCAGCACAGGGACTCCAAGTTAGCATGAAGGCCCCAGCAGGAATCCAGGAACAGGTCCACACACCAACACGAGACTCTGGTTTGTCAAGTATGCAAACAAGAGACCTCAAAGCCTCATCACGATTCCTCTTTGGAATAATTTTTTAAGCACATTAAAACTGAAGCCACCGAACTCATGAATTCTACAACAAAGCTGAGAAGGAGTCCTTAACACCACAGATTATTTTTTCATCCTTCCACCTCCTCTGCCGCAACAACTCACAGCATTTGGCTCCCTTTACAGCCTGCCAAAGCTTGGACACAAAACAAGGACACCAGCTTGGCCCCAACAAGTTCCTACAGCTACCAGCAGAGTTTTCCCTCCTGATCTGATCACATCCCCACACACACACACACACACCAATTTCTGCTGCCCACAAAGAAATTTCTATGGCAGCAGTTCTTTAACCATAGCCCAACTGCATGCAACAGCGTATGTCAGGGTTGGGCTAAGAATAAATGGAGTCACTATGATTATGCTGTCACTGCAGACCTTACAGTTTGGGAAACCAAGAAGTGAAAATTCCTGTAAGAAGGAGGGCTTGGGGGAAGAGGAGGGCAGAATGCTTTCGGAAGAGTCAGAATGAGAACGACTGTGTTCCAGAGGCACTACAATTTCTTATCAGCACTGAAGTTCTCTGCTTTTGTGCAAGCCTCTGGCCAGAAGCAGCAGACTCTGCATGTCCTCTCTAGGTCAAGAGCAAAGCAGTGACTGTGCGATATCCATTCGCATACCGAGTGTCCTCGGAGCCAACCTCTGCTGGCCCTTGGTGTTACCACCAGGACGATTCTGCCTTGCGTGCTGACTCCCGTCAAATACCGGTCTCGCTGGCGCTGTCTGCACTGCAGTCACTGACAGCACCGTAAAACAAACACACAACCCTTCCACAAACAAGCTTCAAACTCAAGCTCTAGTGCAAATTACAACGTGCAGTGACAATGACATTAAGTGCAGGTCCAAAGTCGCAGCTCTGACCACGTTATCTTTCGAGCCATCCATGCTCTTCCATCACCCACTGCGTACGTGCTATCACTCACCACCGGCGTCAGTTCCGCGGTGTCACTGGAATCACCACTGAACTCCAAGCGTTCCATTAAAGTATCACAAGCAATGAAGCATATAAATGCAAGTTAAACCTTTGTCACTGCGCTTTACCATGCACGAGGCTTTCCAGCCCTGAAGTGATTTTCGTAATGCTCCCGAGCAATCAGCAAGTTGCTAAAAATGCCAAATATCCAGAAGCAATAAAGAACAGAAATGTATAGAAAAAAGTGATCTGCTGGGTAAGTTGTGAATGTTAATTCCCCCTCTTCTTCTGTACTACATTCCTCTGTGTTCTTAGAGGCAACATACTTGTGTTCAGTTTTCTGAGGCAAAAATACAACTTGCCATGATTTAGACTTCTTAGAAATTGATTAAAGAAATCAAACCCTGTATCTTGCACCCATAAATTAAAAAGTATAAGGAAGTATACAGAATGTAAGCAAAGCACTGAGTCACTAAAGCTCATGAATAAAGCATATGCACTCATTTTTGCTAAGATTAAATGAAAATCTGAAAACTGTTTCAGATTCAAGTTTCCTAGGTTTCTGATATATTCTCGTGGAACCAGCATAATCCTCATGCAGTTTGAGTCACTTGGTTGCAGCAAACCTTGCCATGATAAAGAGATGCTTTGCTGCAGGTTATACAAACTCACTGCCGCAGATGTCAGAAGGATGCAAAAAATACAGGAAAATTTGGGTTGGTTCTGTACCACGCTGCCTGCCACCGACAGCTTGACCATTCATCCACCGTGGAATCAGTGCAGCAGAAGTGAGCATGTTCAGTTTCTTCTAACATTGACCAATATCCTGCAAAGGTGGAAAAATTATTTTTGGCTTAACAATCAGATGTGCAGAAGTGCATGTTGGTTTGAGAAATCTATATTTTTAGTGCAAGGGTTTTCTCATCCACGATGAAAGAGCTGGCAAGAATATGCAGGGTTCTCACTCTGAATGAATTCTTGAAAGGTTTCTCTGAGGCTTCAAACAATTTAGTCCCAGAGTAACAAGGGCAAAAATAATATCCTGTAAAAAATATGGTGTTCAACATTTCTCTTCTCTGATATGGACCAAAACCAGGCAGCTTGCAGAGATCAGACAGCACAACACTAATTGGCAGCCTGGTCAAAGTCAAAAGAGCAGCTCAACAGAACTGTAAATGCACATTTGTTCTTTCAGTGCATAAAAAATAACCTCTCAGAAATGACAGAGCCTGGAACTGACAGCAAAACAAGCTGAAGATTAATCAGCTGAGGGGACACACCAGGCCATTTCAGATAATATTTTATTTATACCTCATCTCAACGTCCTGCTGCACTGTTTCCAGCCAGTAATATACTTCCACCCTCCCGCAGGCAGAGATGCTCTTGCTTTAAAAATCATTTTGAAAGCCTGAATTTCAACGCCCAGTCTGGGCAGTCCTCTAACAAGTAAAATCACCTCCAGTGTACAAGTGTAAGAAGTTCTGGAGAAACAAGCTCTCCACTGCCTGGAGAAGACTGCAGAAAACATCAATCCCCGAGGCCTGGGTGACCTCCACAGAGGCACCCTTCTTCCAAGTCACAGCGACTGAGCTAGGAAAGGCTCCAGCTTCTACAGCTATGCACTGTAACGCCAGTGCAGGAAACTTTTACAGGAGAGCAACACATCTGTTGTCCAACCGAAGTTTACGCCCTGGTACTGACAGCATTCTGGAGCTTTTCATTCTTCACAAACATTTTTCATGACGCAGATGCCAGGCCGCAGCTCTGGGGTAACGACGGCTCCGCGCTCTCAGCTCTCCAGGGCTCGCTGCTCCAGCCCTTACTTCTGAGGGTTACAGAACTCAGACTCCTCACGGCCTGTTCACAACACGAAACAACAGAGCCCAACTACCAAAACTTACGCTGCAGTTTCCAAGAGAAGGAGGAAAACTGCTGGAAAGCACCAACAGATACCACCCGCAGTATGACGGCCAACCAGCAGAGGGTGAAAGGAAGTAAAAGGAGGGAGAGGGACAGCTGGGGACACCCCTGTCACTGTGGTGCCAGCACAAAGCACAGCTCAGCCACGGGACTCACACCACAGCCTGACATCTAGGGCAACTTATGCACGTGCCTGGAGGACAGATGGGTCAGGAGCTGTGGGATCTGGAGCGGACAACACGGAGACGACAACGCTATACAGGGCACCGCACCTCCTGCACTCCCCAGCGGGCGGCCTGGTGCCGTACAATCCTTCAGTGAAGGCAAAACTAAGTATGCTGCCTGTTAATACAAAAAAGAGGGTTCTTCAGGAAAGAATGTTCAAAACCAACAGGAATTTCAGTGATCCATGCATCTCACTTCCCCCTGGTAACACTTTAACAGAAGCAATTCAAACGCTGTCAAGTGAAGCGACACAACTGACTTCTTGTACAAGCAATGTTTTAAGGAAAGCAGCCGACCAGCACCTCGGCTCACTTTCAGCCCACTAAACAAGCTTCTCATTTTCACCATGCCTTACACTAAGGTGCCTGAAATCTCAGAGACATTTCCCAAAATACCACAGGTTGTTTTCATCTTGGCTTTGGCAGCTCCTGATGACAGTTTCACATTTTGTTTTGCACCACAGACACAAAGGGAATAAATAACTTGGAAGCAGTTGATGTAAAAGAGGTTTTGGTTTACTTCAGGCAGTAACAACTTTGATCAGATCATCTGAAATTCAAAATTGAAACTGAACAACAACTCCTCAGTACCCAAGCCTCTCAGAAAAAGTTCCAGCCTACTTTTTTTTGTAGACAGCAGTTCACAGCAGCATTATCAGAGACCCCACATGGCTGCAGTTTCCATTTTCTAAGACACTGCAGAGCTCTGTGCAGCACCAGGTCCTCACACTGCTCGCAGACACTCAGGGGACAAACCCCCACCCCGCTGACTGGGCGATAAACGCAGAACATCGCTGACTGATCCAAGCCCAACCTGTCCCCAGCAGGGACAGGGCCCAACCTTTGCCTTCCAGATGCAGAGCTCCTGTCTCCGCTATCAGGAACCGCTGCAACACAGCACAAAGCAGTTAACATCAAGCTACACGAGCTACTGGAGTACGCAGTTTGAGCGCAGGGAGTGGGGCTTGTTTCTTAGAAACTGCCACAGCACCCCAAGGCACCAACAAGAGACATCCGAGCAGATGTCAGGTCAACATCTGGGCAGACCAGACACAGCTCAGCAACAGAGCTAAGAGCAGGCACTCCTTCAGACCCACTGCTGCTTTCAGCAGAAATGTGCAAAAAACAGAGAACCGCATTTATTAGAAAGTGGCTTTATTCCCAGACAAAGGTTTCCCCAGACTCTTTGGCGTCACTCTTTCTGGTAACTGGCTGAGCCTCTTTCACCATTTAAAGCAGGTTAGAGAGAGCATCTCTACAGCTATATGGCAGGCTGAACCAGGGGTAGCAATCTGCGGGTGCACAGACAGGGAAGTTTCAGGATTTAGAGTCTTTTTGCTGATCTTAATACACTCACCAGGATTTCAGCTATCAACAAAGGCTACGCCCACTCTGGCCTTGCATGACTTGATCCAGAGCAGCCTCCAGCCTTACCTTGCTTTTAAGGAGTAACAACTGAAGAGGCCAGAGCACAGAAAAGATTTTCAGAAGCTTACTTCAGCTTGGCCTCCACTCACCCTCACTGAATTGTGTTCCTTTACCCTGTTACCTATGCTAAGACCAGGACACTCCTGTTCTAGATACGCTCCCACGAGCTTCGTTTCCAAGCCAGACCCTGCTCACACTGCACGTGGAAAGCTGCCACGCACCTCAAGGCAGCGATGACGGCCTCCGGCCACAGGAACCCACCCCAGCCACACGCAGCAGGCCATGCTCACACCCAGGGACCTCGGGATCTCTTCTCACTGACCCTCTGCCTGGAGCTGAGCAGGAACTCTGCCATGCTCTGGCAGCCTGTCCACAGCTATGCAGACAATGCTGATTTTTCACATAACCAGGAGCTCTCCTTGCATCATCTCACCTGCTGCCAGCTCTGGTTCAGCACACACATGGAGCTGCAAGCTCACAACCGGGAGGTGACCGCCCACAACCCTCCTTCCAGAGGGAGGATAATTTGCTCTCAAGTTTGCCCTTCAGGACACAAAGCAAGTAAAACCCAATCAAAAATTACCAATACCCTACATTAAGAACAAAAGCAAGAACAATTTATTATTCACCATTTATCCACTGTCCTTGAAGGCCACCAGTGCAGATCCAACACCAGCACAGCTCTTAGCCTCCCCTGACAGCACACTGCTACGGCACATTACAGAACTCTGACCTGAAATGTTTCATAAACTATAAAACATTACAAAAAAAAACTTTAAAAAGGAAGAAGGGACAATTACTTGTTCATACCCTTTGCATTTTATTAGCAAAATTGCCTAAAATAACAGTTATTAACAGTTACAAAGACATATAAGTAAACCTTTTAAAAACAGCCACCATGACATACTTGCTTGGCTGTCACTGCAGCCTGCCTGCAGCCTGGTCTGAAAGCTATCACTGAAACAGTTCCAGTCCAGAGGCACCAGCCTTGGTGCACCAACATCCTGCAGCTGCTCAGCCAGCACCACGCTGAGGAAGAATGCTGCGTGAGGCAGAAATGCATCTTACATTTCTTGTTTATTCCAAATCTAAACAGGATGAGAAACCTTGCACATACTTCAGACTTTTTTTTCCCCCTCATTTAAAACTATGCAGATCTTTTCAGTCCTGTCACCTACCTAGCTGCACCTTAATAATTTCAGGGAAAGGATGAGTCAAATTTTAAACAACCAAGGAGAACGGCGCTCGCACAGTAATTCACGCAAGCATCACTCTATCCAAAATGCTGTATCATTTTGCCCTTTCTAGAAAAAAAAAGCAAAAAAGAGACTGCCACAAAGGTCAGTCAGTCGTCACTGCCTGGGAAAGATGTTTGTAACAGACACTTAATAACAATAAAAAAAAAAAAAAAAAACACACTAGCACAAGCTGCTAGCCTTGGCAATCATTGTAAATACTTAAACACAATCCCTGCCTCACAAAATCTGAAATCCCAAATGAAATGTCGATAAAGTCAAAAAATTTCAGTTCTGGCAGCTGATGCAACCTCAAGTAGTAACATCTTGAGTTCCAGGTCTGCCTCTTACAGGATCGTGTCAGTAACCCGCTGGAAGCCTCATTTACCAACTCTCATCTCCTCCAAACGTGTCGCACTGACAGCAGCTGGGTAAGAACACACCAGCACAGCACTTCTCACTACTTCTTACACTTTAAACAAGAGGAATCACTCAAATCATGCGGCTGTTGTTCTAGGCTTACCATATTCCCCGTTTTTAATACCAGCACAACCTCCACAGAGGAAATGGCATTCGTTACACTACAGCAAAACAGCTAAGAATTGAAACTACTCCCTGCCCTAAAACTGAGCAAGAATTAATGTCAGCACATACATGACATACAGGACCTGACACCTTCCAACAGAGCTACTAGAGTTTCAGGAAAATCCTGGTCTAAATTTATGAAGGGAAGCCTTTACATAATTTAAGCCGGGGTACTTTGAATTTGTAACAGGCAAAGCCCAACACGGATAAGGGCAAGAGCCCTATTTACTTTTACTTCTTCTAGCTCAATAATCCCATAATACATCTATTGGATTTTTCATTCCAAGTGATTTCTACCCTAGCACTGCTGTCCCTCTGCTATCCAGCCCATTACACCCAGCAATGCTTTACAAGAAGGAAGAAGTGCAACACAACTGAAAGACATTTGCTCACTGTTTGCTGCAGCAACACCTTAGCTGACTTCGTGCCAAATGGAAAAAAGTTAAAGCCCCGATCAAGCTCAAGTCCTGATGAGGAGCCTGCCCTGACACACATGAAGCGGGGCTGCATCAGGCCAGCTTCCTTCCCAAAATCATCATCATCTTCCTTGATGCCTTAAGGACGTTTGTCACCGGCTCTCCCGAGCCTTCTGCCCCGACACCAGCCCGGTGCCGACCCCGGCCCCAAAGCGGCGATGCTGAAGCAGCCCCCGCAGCTCCCACGTTTCCCACTCATCTAAAACCCCCCGGGCACCTCTTCCCAGCCCCGGCTGCCACCGCCACCAGCGCCCAGCGGAACCAGCCCTCAGTCCACACCTCAAAGACCGACCCTACGGCACCGATTAAGAGCCAAACTCCCCCGGCAGCAGCAATTCGGCTGCTGACCGCTGCTACCCTAAACCCACGCAAGCCCCCCTCCCGACTTCACCAGCAGCTGCCTCCGCGCTCTTTAGACACCTCACGACCGACGGCCCGAGCCCCACGGCTACCAAATCAATCCCGAATGAGGCACCTCGGGGAGCCGAGGGACGGGCCGGCCGGAGGGCAAAGAGCTCGGCGACGCACACGGGCCGCGGGACACGCCGGGGCCGAGCGGGACAAAGCGCCCGCGGCCCCTCCACG
>VXAV01007103.1:0-25653 GCA_013399715.1 Alectura lathami | reverse complement strand
CCCCCCCCGCAGCGGCCGGGCTCAGCAGAGACCCAGCGCTCAACAAAATGGCCGCCGTCCCCTCAGCGAGCCCGGCCGGCGCATGGATACTACGAGCGCGCGGCGGTTCGCCGGGAACCCTTTATAGGCCGGGCGGGAAGCGCGCGGCTGAGGCGAGGCGTGTGCAGCGAGCAGCTTCGTGTGATCCTTCCGCTGGACGGCGGGCAAATAGTGCGGCGGGGTGCCCGGCGCCCGTTAACGTTGGGCCGCGTCTGTGCAGAAAGGCACGCCGTGACTGGAAGCTGCGGGCCGTTTTGTGTCTCCAGACAGCGGGAGGTGCTTCTCTCAGGGCTCGCTCCTCATGGTGCCTGCTCTTGCCATGACCCGCGAGGGGCGCGCGTCCCCTCTGCAAAACGGCCACCTCCCGGCCCCAAAACGGGGCAAACTCCACCCAAATCCCACCTGCTGCTGGCGTCTCCCTCAGCCGGTGCCGTAACCAGTAGAGCTCTGCTCCCAGCACCCACCGCCTGAGCACATCACCAAGCACCTGGGTCGGTGGGCTGCAGGCCCCATCGCGGCTCCCTCACGGGGCCTCTGCTGCTGGAGCGAGGCTCTGCTCGGAAATCGCGTTGCACGTCGGGGGAGATGGGCCCTGCAGGCCGTTCCCCCTGCTCAAGTTGCACCCCTGAATGTTGGTCCATTGCTTTATCTACTCCTGCTTTAATTTGCAGGGCCGGCCGCCTCAGCCCCGGCCCTCCTCGCCACGGGAGCTGCGCACGCCCGGTTCCTCCGGCTGACGGTTACAGAACCGCCACCGCGGCTCGCGGATGCCGCAGGAGGACGTGAGTAGACACTACCCAAAATGTGGGGGTTCGTTGCGTTGCAGAACGAAGCTTCCGAATGCTCGGCTTCCAGGCCACCACACTAATCTCAGTCGTGCTGGTGTAAGCCCAAAGTAACACGACAACAGAGTTACTTCAGATTTACTTCAACGTGACAGCACTTGCAGATTTACGACTATTTTTGTGCTGCACCTTCCCAGGGAACGGCCTCCCAGCTCTTTCGCGCTGAGTGTTTTCTTTCTCTGTCAAATCCTTTCTAATTCTGTGGGGTGAGTTGTGCTCTTGGATTTAAGTGAAGTATTCAAAAAGAGAAATCAGTCCTGTGTTTCCTGAGAAACCTTCTCATCCTTGTTTTCCTTGCTGGAAATGCCTTCACCCTTTTCATTGCCTCATCCTTCAGCTGCAGCCCCTCTCCCCTGGAGTCATTAAGGCTGGAAAAGGCCGCTAAGATCATCAAGTCCAACCGTCAGCGCATCACCGCCGTGCCCACTAACCCACGGCCCTCAGTGCCACCTCTGCACGTCGATTCCTGTGAGGATCTGAGCACTTCGGTGGTGCTGAGTCCCCTTCCCTGCCGTTAATGCTTTGGGAAATCAGGTGGAGGGGGAGCTCGGCGCCTTCCAGCGTGCCACCCTCTAAGCGTGGGAATTCAGGAGGAGCATCGGACTTCTGAAAGCAAAGATCCAGCCCTTCAAGTGAGGCTGCTCAGGGCGCAGAGTGCATCTCACGTGGCGAACTGAGTCAGGCAAGGCCCAAAGCCCCGCCAGCTCGCGTTAAAAGAGGCGCAGCCAAGGGACAGGAGCGAAGTGACAGGTGAAGGCCGATCTGTCGAGGCCCTGTCATCGCCTCGATAACCAGCGCATCTCGCGGTGGCTGCGATTGCTCGCTGACCTGCTGGAGGGGGGGGGGCTGTGTTTTTTTTCATTTACATTTTTGCAATGCAGACATAAAAAAATAAGGGCCCTTACTTAGCAGCGGTGAAACCCCCGGCAAGGCAGAGGTGTTCAAATGCCGCCGTGTCTTCTGACTAAGCTGATTTTTCTGTGCCGAGTACAACAAGCCTCGCCCCGCAGCAGCTTCTCTGATTAGAAGAGGGACGCAGCCAAGGTGTTATAAATATCCTGAAAGTGTTTTGTTCCCCAGCGTTGCTCACAACAATGATTTATTTCTAGAGGGGGAACAATCAGGGAAATCCCTTTGTCCTTAAGCTCTGCACGCAGGCTGAAGCACTCAATAATTCTGAAGCTTACAGTTTGTATGTCCCCACTCTCTTTGTGTTTGTCTACAGTTTGTGTTCTGGTTTGCGAAATACACCGTGATGTATGATTTGTCTTGCTCGCAGCTNCCCCCCCACCCCAAAATTCCACAAATAAATCACAGCTGGAGTAGCATTCCCTGGAAGCCTCACTGTAAAATATCTTTCCCCTCTGATTTGTCCTCACTATCTCTTGCGCGTGCCACTTTGGTTGTTGTACAGTTGCTCGTAATCTGGCCGTGTATAAGAATATAGGTATTGTGTATCTGATACCCACCCACATCAGCAGCAGAGCAGGGAGCATTCCCTTAGTCTGCACACACATGTACAGTGTGTATGAGGGATGTACGTACCCTATGGATGCATGCACATACGTGTGTATTTACAGCTCATGATGAAAAGCTCCGTATTTTATTCCTGTGTGTAGGTGGAGCCTAAGAAATGCGACTCACCCACGCTTTCCCTTGCTTCAGGTTGCAGATTTGCGAAGTCCGTGCAATCCAGTGTGTTTGTGTACATTGCAAAGCTCTACACTGTTCAACACTGGGAAAACAAAACCAGCGTGACTTGAGGGTCAAGTGTTGTTTTTCCCAACTAGTTCTCAGCCTTGATTTCAGTGTTTTCATAACTCCTGCTGTGTGCATCCAGGTACCAGCCTGCTACAAGCGAGACAAACTTTTTATCCTTGCTTCTTGCCTCTGATGGCTAAACTATTTTGCTGACCTCCATATTTCAGGTGTTGCAGAGTTTGTGGGTTGCAGCAGCAATTTGCCGGACAAAGGAGCAGGTGGACAAAGCCAGGAGGCTGATCCAGGCATGGAGGAGTATGCATCCTGTTCGGAGGGAGTCGGTGACGCAGAACCGGCTGTTTTCTTAGTGTCCTGTTTTATTTACAAAACACGCAGTGCGAGAAGCTCCCTCGAGCACAAAAACATGCACACCGCAGGCAGGCAGCTCTGCTGCGCAGGATGTGGAGGCGAGCTGGGGCTTTCTGCTGCTGCACAGGCTGGGCTTTGCTCACCGAGGACTCAGCCGCATGCAGAAGCCCAGCAGTGGGATGCCTGTGCAGGGCTCGCTGTGCCCCGTCACCGCTGCACCCCATGCATGGGAGCCTTGCTCCCCACTGAGCGGAACAGTTCCCTATCAGCTGCTGGTTTCTGTCTGAACCTCCCACTGAAGGAAGCTGTCAGCAACAATGACGAGCCCATCGCAAGTTTATTAAAATCACATTTTTGATAAAAAATGTTAAAAAATTGTGCTCGGAGAATCTTGAGACAGGCTATTTTGACATGAGAGAAATGTGATTTGGATTCCTCCCCTCCTACAGGGTTTTATTTTTTTGGTCAATGTTGACATACTTCATGCTGAAAGGTATTGTTGCATGGAAAAATCTGCAGTTGGTGAGCTTTGGAAGGTTGACACTGGGAAAAATACTCCCAATAAAACCCTTCTCTCGTAAAAATGCCCTAAGTCACTTTTTTTTCTGATTATAGCAGTGACCATAACAGGATTTTCTCTGCTATAGTTATTTGGATTAAGAAAACGCAGCACATTTCACCCTCCTGGTGAATTTCATGTATGAATCTGACTTCTGAGGCTAAAGCAAGCACCAGAGCCATCTGCAGACATAGCTGATCGGTGCGTCCTACCCCTGCTGAGCATCCCCGTGCAGAGGGTTAGAGTCAGGGTTAGGGTTAGGTCTGCTCCTTTGCTTAGAAAAAGGGAAGAAATGGGGCTAAAGGCAGCTTTGTCCTACTTCTAGAGGCGAGCAGGCGCAGCGGATCAGTTGACGCTGCGTTGGCAAGGAGCAGCCCCCGTCTCCGCTCTTCGGTCAGGAATCTCCGTGCTCCGCCAAAGCCTGGGTTTCGTAACCGGCTTGAAAGCTCCTGCGGGTTTCTGCAGGGCTCAGCTGAGCCATTCATGGAGGGGAGAGGGAAAAATGTGCCCCGCAGTCGGCTGTGTGTCCAGCAAAGGGGTTTTCAGCCCTTCCTCAGCTGGTTCATGGTGGGGCGAACACGAGTTGCTTTTGCTCTTTGCTCCGCAGGGGCGATGGTTGTGGGGCTGTGCATGGCTTCCCTGGTGTGGAGCAGACCCTGCGGGACAGGGGGAGACAATTGCATCTCAGAAGGGTTAAGGAAGACATTTTTTGCTGCACATGGCTTAAAGAAAGCGCTGCAAGAGGCTGGGCTGGGACCTGGCTGGCTTCTTCGCTTCCTCTGCTTTTACTCCCGCAGAACTCTGCTTCATGGATGAGCTGCTTCTCTAATTAAAACCGATGAGAAAGGAGGGCCAGGAGAGCTGCCAGGGGAGGAGGAAAGTGGAAATAAGATGAAAGTCTGCTGATTTGCACCTGGTCAAATGGCGACCATGCCTCTGCAGACCCCAGCGGGCGATGCGTCACTGAGCACGGGATGCAAGAGCAGGGCAGAGGCATGCCGTGCACCACGAGTACCCTGGATCCCCTGGGGGTTTTGAAATGTGGATGCAAGAGGTGGGACATCCGACCTGCAGGTGCCTGCAGGCTGGTGCACCAAAGCCTCCCCAGCCTGGGACAGGCACAAGCATTCAGACAGCGGTGACTTTTCTGCTCCACTTTTTGTTTCCCCTTATGGTCCCGAGAATCCCGAGCAGCCTCACTGCCTGCTGTCCAGCACCTGGACTTTCTGCCTACATGGAACGTCTGAGAACGTGGTCTGCTGTGGAGGTAGCTGCCACGTGTGCTTATTTATTTGTTTCTGTTCTCACCTCCTCCTTCCTGCTCGCTGTGTGCGAGGCTGGCAGATTTTCAGGAGCCGGGCTGCGGTTACATAAGGTTGCGGTAAAATCTGCACAAAAGGATTTGGAAGAAAGTGTGGCTGGAGCCAGCTTTGATCCCTGGATGCCCTTCAGGCCTGCCTGCAGAGCTTGGACTTCCCAGGGCTTCCTCTGCAGCCAGCATCCCTCGGGAGCAGGTGGGAGGAGGACGAGGTCTCGGCTATGACATTCAGTGGGACAGCTGCTGGGGTCCTGTGCAGCGTCTCCCGGGTCCCCGAGAGCGTGGCCAGAGTTCGAGCCTGGACAATTAATGGTGATTAGCCGGCTGAGGGAGTAGGCATGCAACTGATTTCATTCGTTTGAAATCTTCAGCCCGAGCTGTGCTGAGCCACAGTCTTGTTGCACCCTTGTAGCAGGTGGCCCTGGGTGACTCGAGGGACATCTGGGACCTCCTTGGCGTGGGCAGCCAGAGCTGGGCAGAGCCCCAGCACCATTTCGGGGTAGGCTGGGGGCTCGGCACGGTGGGAAGGAGGAGACCTTGCAGCTCACAGGGCAACGGGATGGCAAATTCTTCTGTCCAGATGTAGGCTATGGGTTGGCTAGTGAGACCAGAATGAGAAAAATTAATCTGCAGAGAAAGGGGAGCTGTGGGCATTTGCTTCTGCTGTTCCAGTTTCTGCTCTTCAGGAGCTCGATTCTCCCCTTTTTTCCCCTCTGTGTTTTGTACTCTGTGTGATTTTTGCCTTTTAAAAGCAGATGCCTTGTTTGTGTTGAGAGCACGGTGGTGTTTGTGCAGTGGGGGAGGCTCAGCCCCGTGCCCAGGAATGGTGCAGGACCGTAACGGGGTAAAGCTGAAGGGCTGATGGTTGGCTCCTGCTCTGCAGTGAGTGGCTGTTGGCATGGGCAGTCTGTTTCTTTCATTGGAAAAGAAATTAAAAAAAAAACACAGGAGAGTGATCACCCGCACCCGGAGAAGGTGCAGGAAAACCTCCAGAGCTGGAGAATCCTTACGGGGTCAGCTGAGCCCCGTGCACCCACACCTGCAGCTTCCACCATCTCTTCTTCCAGGCGACCTCGGGTGTTTCTCTCTCAGTAGCATGTAGGTCACTGGAGAGCCTTAGGGACCTGGCAGCTGACATTCATCCTTGGGCTGGAATCCAGGCGTCAGGCTTTCTGGAGGCAATAGAAGTGCTGGTGAGACCGAGCCTTCAACTGAACGTCTTTTCTCAGCGTGGGATAGTTGCCAGAGCTTTTTTTTTTTTTTTTTTTTTAATAAAAACCCAGTTTTATTTAGATATATATAGAAAAAGTCCCACCTGGCTCTCTTTGGAAGGGTTTCAGCTCGAATGTAGCAGCTCCCTGTTCTTCTATAAAAAGGTGAGCTGTGTTTGCAGCTGAACTTTTCTCTTTTTACAGCTGTGATTTGGCACATGGGTTGCACCATCAGCAGCAAGGTCGCTGCTCGTCCCTGGCTGAGGACACCAGCCATGCTGCCTGGCGTCCCCGCTCTGCGTCCCTGCCGTGCAAGAAGCCTCTGGCTGAGCACCTTTCTTGCCCTGAGCACATTTATTTTGCTTTTTGCCAAACCAAGCAGCCATCAGAGCAGGGATTTTGGCTGGCAGATCTTCACTGCCCCTGCACCAGCAGGATGCAAAGCCCTGCCTGCAGCCTTTCCACCCCATGACATGGGAACTGAACTAAGCAGGAGGCGAAGGGCCGCCTTTGAGCCCATGCCCCTGTTCCCATGCTCCCCTGTGTGATTTTGCCCACCAAAACCATACAGGTGCTCCTGTAGCTCTCCTCCCCAGAAACAAACACACTTAGATTTCTTATCAAGGGTGCGTGTATTTTTATGTGAAACCGAGAGGAGCCGTCTCCTCCCATGCCCAGCCAGCCGAGCACCCAACCCAGCTCCTCCAGCAGCAGCAGCGCTCCTGGAGCCACAGCCCCTCAGCCCAGACATAGCAGTGGCATGAGGCAGCGTGGAGCGGGGAGGAACCCGAGTCCGAAGGTGACGCAGCGTGAGTCACCCCGCGGAACCCGGCTGCCTCGCCCGCAGCGTCGCGCTGGGGTTGGAAATGCCGGGGGTGCAGGCGGGCAGAATGAGGAGCACACAGCTTAGCCGTGCTGAAACCCTCGCTTTGGGTTTATTTCTCATCGATATGGTTTTTGTCCTGCGTGGCTCACGCATTCCCTGCTCTTAGCGGTCCCAATCTGGAAGCGCTGTTCGGGCTGCAGGGCATCCCCTGGGCGCAGCGGGAGCACGGAGCAGTGCTTCAGACCCTGCGCGCACTGCAGCCGGCTCCTCTCAAGCACGGCCTTTAAATGCTGTGCCATTAAGCGCGTGATTAATTAATGCTCTGCTGTTTCACTCGCTTGACGATGATATTCAGTGATGTGACTGAAACGTAACCTCCCAGGCTGGAGGTAGTCTCACGCACCCAAATGGGCTGGATGTGTATTTTTAGTAAAACAGCATTTTCAGCTGGGGATCTGAAGATTCTGGACGTTTCCCCATCCCTCTCTGAGTCATACACCAGATCCTTTCTGCTGCTTGTGGCAGAATTGGAAGGTTCCAACACCAGGGAGCGCAGAGCTGGCATGCAGAGCGTGAGGGCAGCGAGTGTGGTTGAGCTCCCGTTGCTCCGAGCCATGGGGCTGCGGCGTTCAGGTCCCATTTTGGAAGTGGCTGCATGGGATGGGACTTGCCCTGCCTGGAGCTGACCTCAGGCACCTCTGAGCACCCTGAGCCCCACCGTGGGGTGTTGCTCATCAGCACCAGGCACCGCAGATTATAACAAAACTTGAGGAAGCTCCAATTTATCTGAGATCTGAAATAATGCATTGGAAAAGACATGTGCCTGGGGTTAAGACCCTGGCATTTCCCTCCAGCAGGTCTATGCTTAACTCACCATCAGCCGGAGAAAGGGGATACATGTGGGACTGAGTGTGTGCAGCAGTGCAGGACCTTCCCAAAGCGCCAGGCTGAAGCCTTTCTTTCCCATGCAGGAGCAAAAATCTGACAATGAAAATGGAGCTGGAGCCACGCTAATTGCTGGAGAGATGGCACGCCGCGTGGTTTTACAGCTGCCGATGAGTGCTGGGTGGAATATTTAGCCAGCACAGAGGGAGAAGGGAGAAGGCTCTGCGCAGAGCCAGGGTGCACAGGCAGGTTTGTAGAAGCAGCACAAGTTGAGCTGGTAAATTATAAAATGCCACACTTGAGGGCTGTTATATAACGTCCCTTTACAGAACCCAGCAGCTAAATATAAAACCGAGTTACATTTTGGGCTGGTATGAAATGATGCTACCGAACGTGTTGTGTGGGAAGGGCTGCTCGGCAGCGCGGTGAGGAGCAGAAAGACTTTCAGGACCCCGGGCTCGCTCCCAGCCTCTGTTGCCTGTTTTCCCTGCGCCCCACTGAAATATGTTTACACCCCGTGTCTCTGTTTCCCTCTCTTTAAATCAGGCGCAATAAAACCGTTGTTTCCTTGCAGCTGCATTGTCAAGATTAATTCATGTTTGCAAAGTGACCCGAGAATCTATAGAAACCTGAACAGTGTATCATTATCCCCATCTAAACTTGGCATGTAATATCAGCAGGCCAGATTCCCTCCCGCCCTAAAGGAGAAGGGCTTGTGTCAGCGTTGCCAAGAGGAAAATTCCAGACGCTGTTCCTAACAAAAAAAATCCCGGAGAGCAAAGCTTTGTCAGGCTGAGATGCTTTATTTTCCTTGAGGAATTTCATCCCTTCATTAGCTCCGAGCAGAGTGTTCGGCTCCCACACGAGTCAGCTAAATGCTGGAGTGCAGGGGGTTTGGATGGCTTATCCTTCCCCGGCGGTGATGGTGACACTGGGCTCCTGCAGGACCTGCTGTCACCATCACCGGCTCCTGCTGCTCGTAGGTGACAAAGCTGAGAGCATCTCCTGGGGGAAAAGCAAGTGGAGTGAAGTAGGAATGCCGGGAGATGCTGTGTGTGGCTCCTGCAGCCTGTCTTACCCCAGTGGTCCTGCTGTGCTGGGAGGATGCTCCCTCTTGTGCCTGATATCCACAAAATGCCAGGAACCATCCGGCCCCGTTTTATTCCTTCTTCTTCCTCCATGCACATGAGCAGGCTGAGCAGAAGCAGGAATAAATCCCAGACCCTCTTAGTCTAGCACCAAAACGGGCTCAACAGCTGCTGCAGCAGCGATCATCCCTGAGCACGAGGCAGGACGGGTCCTGACCCAGCTCCAGTGAGACCAGCCCCTCCTTGGGTCCAGAGCATGGCAACAAAATGCTGCCACGGGCTGTTGTGGGGCTTTTTGGGAAGTGGAAGGCCAGAGGTGAAGAAGCAGCAGCGTGGGGATGAAGCTTTCCTTCTGCAAAGGCTGCAGGTGCTGGGCAGCCCCAGAGGAGCGAGGTGGGTTTCAGGTCAGGTTTGAGCCGTACGCTTGGAGGCTCGAGGAGGCCAGGTTTCCCTCCAGGATGGCTGAAGCATGGGACATTAGTGATGGAGAAAAGGTTTCCCGGCAGGATGGAGATTTGCAGGGGAATTGCCAAGCACCTGGTGCAGCTCTGCTGCCTCCTGCTCCTCTCCTCCCATCCCAGCAGGCACGGGGCGGCTGCGTCCCCGTGTCCCTATGTCGCTGTGTCCACGGCTGCTGGCAGCAGGATGGGAAGTGGGCTCTGTCTTCCACCCCAGCTCCAAGCTGTGCAGCTGCTGTTGAACCAGTCCCATCGATGGGTGCTAACTCAGGGCAAAACGCCCAGCGGGACTCAGTATAACGCGGCTTTGATAAGTGTCACCTCTGCATTTCCTCGGGAGTCGCTCCAGACTTTCACTGTCAAAAGAAAATACAGCGCGAACCCTTGGGATTTCCTTTTTAAAGCTTTAATTTATTTAAACTCTTGAGTAACAACTGCCTGTTACCAAATCAGCTGATCTCCCTCATGTAGCCTTGCACCTGTGGCATGGAGCAATGGAGGGGAGGCAGCTGATGGCTCCAATCTTGTAAAAGCTCATTGCTGAGTGAGTGGCAATAAACAGCAGACCCAGCCAGCTCGTATAAACGGCAAATGGACCGGAGTGTTCAGAACAATCTGTTCATTCTCCAGGGAAGGGCTGAGGTGCTGGTGGCAGGCTGGGAAAGCGGCTATTCTCGGCGTGCGCCGCACTGAAATTCTGCTCAGAAAAAGGGAAGGGCCGGGAGCGGGTAATTACTGGGAGACATGTCCTAATTTGAAGCAAAAGGCTGAAGGCTCTGCTGAGACGACGTCGCTCAGTGAGGCTCGTGCCTTTGCCACCGACCTGCTCGCTGCTCTCAAGGGTGCCCAAAACTCTCCCATAAAGCCAAGATCTGGGACACGGAAAGGTCCAGGACTGTCCATGAAACCACCACACCAGGCAGGAGCAGGGCTGCAGTTCCTCGAGACAGGCTCAGTCTGGTTTTCCTGCATTCCTTGGGGCTCAGGGGCTCCCCCAGGATACTTTCCTCCTTTGCCCATGCCCTGTCCAAGTGGCCTTCATCTGATTTGGGAAGGATAAGTAAAATAAAATGAACTGAATGCAGATGGTGCAGAACACTCATACAGCAGCTTCATTAATTGCCTTTAAATGTTAATTCAAACTAGTTTCCCTGAGTGATTTTACGTAGACAAATCCTCAGTTGCCTTAAGCCACTTCCCGAGCGTGCTCGACTATTGAGGCATTCTTAGTCCTGATCCAGAGCACTGCACGGGACAGTAATCAGCAGTGATTAATTGGAAATAGCTCTTCTAAATCAGTGCTTCAGAGCTGCTGCACTGGGCATCCCACACCAGAGCAAGCCTGCCTCCTGCTTGGGCTTTGTGCTATAAAACCTCCGTGTCCCTCCAAAACAGTTTAAGGGTCCAGCAGCCCTGCTGAGCCTCACTTTGTACAGCTTTGCCTAAACCACAGCCAAAAAAACTCACTGCAGAGAGAGTCCAGGTCCCGGGCAGGCAGGACCGCGAGCGACAGCAGTCACTGCAGACTGCTCTGTCCTTGAGCCCTCTGATAAATATTCTCTTCCACTCCTGTAGCTAAAATTTCCTGCAGCGCATGAGTGCTCGCTACGATGCAGGTTTGACCTAAGGGCGGTGAAATCTTCCGAGGCTTGCTTTCAGGCAGATCTGGTTCAGGCAGCACAGCCACAGCTATTCTGATGCCGCGTTTCCCCCCCGCAGCGGCAGCCTCGGAGCAGTAATTCAGCACGGTGATCACGCTGCAGGCAGAGACATCTGTAAGCTAGCACAGACGGGGCAGCAAATCTCTCTTATATAGGCTCCATCCCCAAAGTCACGTCCTGGGGAACTCACTCCTAACACAACCCTTTAAAAAACACCAAATGACGCCACGAGGGGGTCAGTTCGCTGCCGGAAACCACATTTCGCCTGGTGTCAGCAATTCAGAAGAAACCCATCTGCAGGAAATGATGATGACCATTTCCTCAGAGTGAGGAGGAATTACAGCTGTGCAGCCAACAGCCTGCTCTCCCCACTCATAATTCCAATTACTTTTCAAACCCAGAGCTGCGTGCCCATGCGGAGGTGTCTCCATCCCATCCTGCTACCACGGCTGCTGCCATTGCAGGCTGTCAGGACAAACATCCTGAGAGGTGAAAGCTGCTGGGCTATTTTGTCGTCTCTAATGATGGATTTGTGCTTGTTATTTTTACGCTGTAAACTGCCAGTGTCATAAGTGCACTTTTAGAGTGCCTTGGTTCTTTTTTTTTTTTTTAGATTTCTGTTTTAAGTGTTAAATGAGGAAAATATTATCAGATGTTTGCGCTGTTATTTCAGATGCTGGGCCTGGGAGCCTTCTCTGTTGGTTAGGTGCATGCTGAGGAAGGGCAGGCAAGAAGTGTCCAGGGAACAGCTGCAGAGAGCAGCCCACCATGTGAGGGCTGGGCGGCGTGCTTTGGAAGAAACCTTCCTGGAAGAAACGCAGGGAGCAAAACTCAGTCGGATTGCAAAAGGTTGCAGGTCTGCACCTCTCAATGCTTCTGCATGCTTTTAGGGCCAAACTGGTCCTGCCCACTGGGGACCAACATGGTTCATGCAAACGGGGAGGTGTAAGCATTCCCTGGAGGAAAGAAAGGAAAACCTGCACAGAGAATGTGCTCCTGGGCTTGCTTCCCAAGGGACATCTTGGCAAGGACAGACCCCCTGGTGACTGTGCGAGGCTGTGGCGTCACTGCAAACCCACAGGATGATATTACAGCAATGATGGATTTTGTGCAGCAGAATTCAGGACCTGTTCTCCCTGGTTTTGTCCTCAGACCTCTGGCCGAGGAGACAGTTCCCCATCACTGCTACCTTGGAGGTCACCAGTATCTTGCCTGTCCTCCCAGCAGTGTTGCTGGAGCTGACGGGAGTTTGATGATGATTTAATCCAGGCTTTTAGAAGGGGGGAAAGAAGAAAGTTTTGACAGTTCCATATATAGCCCTCTGACTCACAGATTTCATGTGTCAAACACTGAAGACGGGTTAAGTAGAATTAAGTTCTGGATTCGTTATAAATAGGGATTAAGTAACATGACTATATTACATTTGCATGAAAATAGGGGCCTGATCCTCCAGCTTACCCCAGAGGTTTTCCTTGGTGGTGGTGGGATGCCTGCAGGTGGGTGAGTCCAGATGAGACCCAGCCTGGTCTGGCAGCCCCCTGCAGCCACCCTTTAAGTGGACCAGGTGAAACGGGGAAAGCTGCGTAAACATTGTTGAACTCAGGAAGGATTTATGCAGGCTGCACAGATCAGAAGATGGCCCTTAACATAGTTCAGGCAGTTCTAATTAGACCCGAAATCTGCAGCTGAAGGAATAATTTCTCCATGTCAGTTGGTGCTAAATGCATCTATTGAGTCAGGGAAGGTGGGTTAAAATGAAAACTGCACCAAAAAGTACTTTTCTTCTGTTTCTTCCAGAAGGTAGAGGTTCATTGGATTCAGATGTTACAGATGATCTCGTCCTGCTCTGACTGCCACTCTGCTCAGCCCCAGCTGAAGTCCATCAGACAATGAAGCCACACTCACTCAGAGCAGTCTGACAGCTGAGCATTGTTTGGGTGAAAACAGTTCCCTTTAGTAAAACAAATGCTTCTGCAATGAGTGTGACAGACACAGACTCTACCAAATCAGGTTCCTCCTCAATAGTTTAATTTACTCACTTGTTCATGGCTAAACAATTGGTCCATGCAGAGGGAACACAAAGACAGACAATATGAGCTGTGTTTTGAGGCTGCACTAGTCCAAGCCAAGGGAAACCAGGCTCTCTAGGACAGGTTTGGAGCCACCCAGAGGTGGTTTGTTTTTTTTTTTCCTGTGAAAATGAAGTCCACTCCCACTGCTCTACCTTTATGCTGGAGCAGAGGTTTGGCTCTGCTTCTGCTGAGGGTGAAGGGAAACCAGCTGGAGAGAGGTGAGCTGCAGGATGACACAGTCAGGGCCACCGAGACTGCGTGGGACCTGGTCCCCAAAGAGATGTCAGTCGTGCAGGAGCAGCGTGAAAATTCAGCGAGCGTTCCCCAGCCCCACTGGGACCCAGGGTGGCTGCTCAGGCTCTGGTGCCTTCCAGGCATTGCTCTGCCCTTGGTAGTGATTTTTGTTATCTAATGCCACGTTCTGCTCTCTTCCGTGAAAACCATTTCCAACTAAATGCATCCTCAGAGCCTATCTGGCAGTGAATTAGCCTGGAACTCAGTGGCTGGCCCATTAGCTCATCAAAGTCGCCAGGATAACAGGCAGGCACAGTCTCAGGAGCTATGAGCTGCTTGGGGATTTTGCTCATCGCCTTGAACAAGCTGCTTGGATGCAGCTGTGCAAACTGGGACACAGATGCCCTTTGCTCACCTTCATCCCAGAGCTGAGTGAGCAACAGCAGGGCTGCAGAACGCAGCGTCCCAATCCCTGGCTGCAGCCTCCAGTGCTGTCTCATGCTTCTGCCCTGGGGGATCTCAGGTCCTTGCAGGATAGGATCAAAGTCTGCAGGGGAAATGGGAAGAGGTATACGGAGGGTTTCTGCCTGCTGTGCACACGTGACAAGGGAGCCGTCAGAGCACAGGCTTCAGGACTGTTTTCAGGGGTGGTTTCCAAAACATCCACCTTGGTGGGGTCCCCATGCTGTCCCCAGCCACACTCTGTTGTGGTGATGCTGCCATGGCAACCAGGTGGGGTCCCCATGCTGTCCCCATCCATACCCTGTTGTGGTGATGCTGCCATGGCAACCAGCCCAGCACCGCTTCCAGGAGGCCTGGGACTGGCTGTTGGCCATTGCTGCTCTGTGTTGGGTCTCATCCTTCCCACATTTCCCATCAGAAACAGGGAATTTTCCTTGGGAATGTCCTGACTGCCACTGCAGCCCCGGTGCCTTGCCAGAGAGGAAGTGCAGTGCCCTGCAGCAAGGTAAGCAGTGGCTGCAGCATCAGGAAAACAGGGGGGCACCCATGGGTCCTGGGGTCTGTGGGCTGCAGGGATCAGCCTTTGTGCCCTCCCCGGCTGCAGCTTCTTCAGGGTGAGGCCAGATCCCCACAGAGGTGATGTCTGTGCGTCGCGGTCCCTGCGTGCTTGCCAGGGGCTCTGCTCACTGTCATGGGGGGGGCCCGGCCTCGATGAGATTTCTGTGGAGACCCAGGTACCGCACAGGATGGAAGAGCTGGAACCATCTGTTCTCTCCCTACTTACAAACTCAGTGAGAGGAGCGTGTTTGGCGGTGACGTCACGACAAATGCTCTCCTTTTAGTCATCGCGCAGCCATCTGGGACGGCTTCCTCGTGCCAAGCGTGCAAGCGGGTGCTCGGGGCTGGGCAGGGCAGTGTGGCCGTGAGACAGCCCCGTGGCCTCTGCGGGCACCACCACCCCGTCCCCATCCCTGTCGCTGGATTTCATGTCTCCTCTTTGAAACCAGGCTGGTCTCCACGAGGGCTCCCTCGTCTCCTCTCGAGGTCTCTGCGGAACGAGTGGCGGAGTTTGACAGGAAAAATGAACGGCCCAAAGGTAAAAACTGTAGCGCAACCCCAACCTAGACTTCTGCAGCTGGATTTGCAACGGAGACAGGATCCTACCTGCAGTGCTGAATGCCACGGTGTGAGCTGTACAGGGCCGGGCCTCCTGTCCTCAAGGCGTCGGGTTGCCATGGGGTCTGATCCTGTCCTCTGCACTGGGGATGGGACCATGCCCTGAGATTTGGGCGCTGGGGGAGACCAGTGCTTCGGTTACTGGTGTTGGTCAGGGCTGAGACACCTTGCCCTGGGTGGTGGCAGCAAAGAGCTGAAGGTGGTGATGGATGGCTGGGTGTGTCCTAGACCGCTGGAGGCGGTGATGGCTTTAACCTATGCCCCTGAGTCCTAATCAAGTGCTGCTTGTGTTTTATGAAGTGACCAAACTCTCTTTCTGTGGCAGCTGAGAGGGTCCACTTTGAGGCACACGCTCCTAGAATTCCCTGCAAAGGAAGGGAAGGTTGAAACAGAGTTCAGAAGACAGCAGAAAGAGTTCTGGAAATCGGTGGAAAAGAGGAAATCTTTTGCTGCCGTCATAAGGCAGCAAATACAAACTCAGGAGTGAGTGCAGCTTCTAGGGCTCCGTCGGCTCAAAAAGTCCCTCCATGCCGAAACCTCCTGGGGTGGGATAAGGCCCTACCCCAGCACTGCAGGAGGGATGTGCTTAGTGTCGTTTGTCATTCTATTTCTGCAGAAAAGAAATCCAGTCACTGAAGCAAGAACACAAAGAGACGTCGTTAATCCTGAGCAAGATCAAGTCCCTGAGAAATATGACTCGGGATGACAGAAGTCTCATGGAGCTTAAATGCCTTTTGCAGACCAAGGATCAGTATGATTGTCTGATTAGAGAAAGAAAAGCCCTGTTAGCTGAGCTGGACAACCAGGTGAGAGCATCGGAACCGGTCCCTGGCTAGGCATGGTATGGCAGAGCAGAGCCGTGGGTCGTTGCCGGTTGCTGGAGATGCTGCAGAGCTTTCCGTAACGGGGTTAGATTTCAGCTCGGGCTTCAGGATCTCCCGGCTGCCGTAGCTCTCCCACCTTCATTGTCCCAGCTTCATTGTCCTCCAACTACTTCATTCTTCTTGTGGATTTATTTCCACTGGCAGCTCCCCAGTTGTGGCAAACATTTTCCTCCCCTCGTTCCCAGGGAAGACTGCACAGATCACTGTGTGGCCAGCACAAGAACCGCTACCAAAACCCCATCCTTGTTGCCTCTTCCAATCTGCTCAGAGTGCTGCCATGCCTTGTTCAACACCTGCTGAATTTCCCTCCAGGGGCAGCGGCATTTCCTTGGTGACAGGAAAATAACATGATTCCTAGTTACAGTTTGTTTCCGCCTGTGCAGAATGGGATCCTTTGGGATCAAAGCTGCTTGTATAACTGTGAGCTCATTATTGGTTGCTGTAGTTCAGGTCAACAGAGGGTATTTTGTTTGGCTGGGTGTCCTGACAAGAATCCAGAATGTAGCGGTGGAGAGTGTATATATATATATATATATATATATATATATTTTTTTTTTTTTTGCCTCTGTGCAGATCCAAGAGCTGCAAAATAAGCTTGTGAGGCAAAATGCGATAGCAGCGAAGGTGAAGCAAGCAAACTGTAGCAAATGGCTGCAAAACCAGATCCAAACACTGGAGATGCGTCTGAACAACGTAAGCAAACATTTTGCAGAGCTCTGGAGACCACACACGTGGCCACGCCATGGCCTGTGTACAAAATGCTTTTAGACCAAGACTAAGGGTAATGGTGCAGGTGCATTTGGTTCACACGAGCTGCACAAAGCACTCAGCCTGTTCCCCTGGCCTGGCTGCGCCCAGAATATCTCAAAGGCTCCTTCAAGCTCAGTGACCCAAATGCAGCACCTGCTCCATGCCAAGAAGCCCGAGGGTCTGCACCTGTTTGGTGATAAAACCCAACAGCCTGGAGCCACTTTGCCTTGGACAAAGCCAGCTCCAGGTCTCTGCTATGATCAGCCTGGCTTACTGGTGCCTCCTGTGCCCTGGGAGGAGGACAGGACAGGTCCTGCACCAGATCTCTTGCTGTGTGTTTGTCCTAGCCCTGGTCAAGGTCTTCCAGCAAAGTCAGCACCAGCCACAACCCTTGTGCTTCCTTCTCCCCAGGTCACCGTGCACTTCAATACCATCCTGACCACCAATAACAAGCTCCGAGAAGAGACTGAAAACCTTAGAATCCAGAAAGCCATTTTGGACAACTTCAACTTGAAGCTGTGTAAGCACCTGGAGCAGCAGAAGAGAAGGATGGCCACCACTGCTGAGCAGTCCACGCAGGCACACGAGCAGCGGTACGTGGCCTTACGGGCCCCCTGCAGCTGGGCACTGAGAGCACTTTCAGTGGTTGCCAGCAATGTAGACAGAGACTGATTGTAACTGCAGAGAGAGGACTCACTGCTCCTGGGTAGGTGCTGTCTAAGGGTTAGCTGCCTGGTCTGTGGAGGGAGACTGGCACTTCCAGGGTGTCATGTAGTCCACCTATCCCAGGTGTTTCTCTGGATGAGGTGAATGGCCTGTGGAGCTCTCTCTGCTCTGAGTTCCACCTGAACCTGCATGGGAACCTGGAGCAGAGGGCAGCTACAGTCCTGCTGAGCCTGGCTGAAGCATTTGGGTCAAGCATACAAATCCTCCTCCCCATGCTGCTTTCCACCTATGCTTGATGTAACCTACTACTCCGTGTGTGCAGGGTGGAGGATCAGGCAAGAATCGCAGCCATGAATGAAAGGCACAGGAAAGACTCTGTCCAGTACAACATAGAGCTGCAGGAGTGGAATCGTCTCTGTGACCAGGAGAACAAGCTGAAAACCTTCATGCTTGCCAAGTATATGGATCGCTCTGAATTGGAGGAACAGGCCAAAAAGAAAAAAGGTATCACGTGAGAGAAACCACCTGCAAAAGAGACCGCACAACAGGAGTCTGCAGGGTCAGCAAAGGGGGCTGCTTGTAGCAGTTCGCAGCACTGCAGCCCAAAGGCACAGCGTCTCCTATTCCCACAGGACACTTCACCATCCCTGGGGAGCGCTCCTGCTGTGTTTGCCCCATTCCCACGCAGGCTGTGAGCTCTCGCTTAGTCTCTAGGCAGCACTGTACCCCCTCTGTCCCAAGCGCCCCATCAAAGCCCTCCACATCCATGGGTGAGACTCTTCTGGCAGGAGCACGCACGACTCTCCATCTTCCCTCAGCCTCGAAGGCAGCCCAGCGGGCGAAGCGGAGCCAAGGGGAGAGCTTCGAGAGTCGGGAGGTGGCTTACAGACGGCTGCTGCAGCTGGCGGAGAACGGGGACATCGACCAGCTGCTGAACAGCTTCATCGAAAAGGAGGGCAAGAACTTCTCCTACTTCAGCTACGCCTCTGAGCTGAACAACGAGATGGAGCAGCTGCAGCAGAGGATCAAGGACCTCCAGGTTTGTGGCAGTCCTGCTGTGAAGTTCTGCATGCCTGCTTCAGAAAACGGTTTGGGCTGGGGTGGGTTTTTCCTCCTTCATGTACCCAGCACTGCTGCCTACACCAGGGCCTGGCTTACAGACTACCACATTTGTACTTTGGGAAAAGCAAAGGGTAGCCAAAAATTTAACCCCAAGAGGCAGAAAGGGGCTTGCTCAGAGCTAAAAGTGTCTCAATGCTGCCACCGTGTACCCAGCAAAAGTATTGCAAAAGAAAAAGCTCCAGAAGACCAAGAAGCACCTCGACTGTGTGGGGGGCTGGCTGGAAAAAGAAGAAATCCTGCCTGTTGCAGGGTGGTCCCCAAGGGGGTTGGGTGGGGTGTCCCTGCTCCCAGGGCACAGGGATGGTCCCTAGGCTCTGCTGGGCGCCTGTTGGACGGCCAGCCACTACCCCTCCGTGTGCCTGTGTTTGCGCAGAACGAAATCGTGCTCTTCACGACCCACCAGGACAACGCGGAGAGCAGCAGCCTTCATGTCCTGAAGGAGTTGGAGGTAGGGTGGCTGGGATTTCCCGCTGCACTGGCTTTTTGATGACAGCAGAGCATCCCACAGCCACTCCTGGGATGTTTCCAGTATCTGAACTGGAATTGGCTTGCGCTGGGGTGGTGGGGGGAAGGAGCAGGGGGTTGTTGTGACACCTACCAGGACCTTTGCTGACAGGGAAAACTCAGTGAAACAACTGAGAAAGCCAACGAGTATGAAGACAGATGCAAAGAAAGCAGCAAAGTCCTGGGCCAGATCAAATCCACCATAGAGGTCCTGTTCAAAGAAATCAACTGCGATGATACGAAGATCAGGCAGCAGCTCGGAGACAACGGGCAGGTCACGGATCTGAACCTGATGCAGTTTTTTGGTAGGTTGGGGCTGCCCTGCTGCGTGATCTGTGCCTTGTATGTCCACTTTCCCCTTGCACTTCCTAATTTCCAGCTGTTTTTGTCTCCCTGACCCATCATGTGCAGGTGTCCCCTGCTGAGTGTGAACTTGGGATGTACATTTCCCTGCAAATTCATGAGCCAGTTTGGATGCACAAGCATCCCAAGCCCCCACCTTGGCTCTGGGCATGGTGTCCAGCCTTGAGACCCTTGTCCCTGATGAGAACGCCTGTCCGATGGTACCACCTGAGGGAAGTCTTTTCTGGGGAGCCCGTTTTCAGGCGCTACCTCCCATTGCTCCGTGCTCTGTCCCACCCAGGTCTCGTGGAGAAGAAGGCCAACGAGCTCCTGCTGATGGACTCCATCCTGCTCTACATGGAGGCTGACGGCTCGCTGTCGTCCCAGCCCTTCGACAGCCCTATGCTGGGAGGCACCGCGCTCCTGTGGGGAACGGAGCAGGCCCAGCTCCGCCCGCAGCCCCCCACCCTGGTGGGTGCCACCCACGCCACCGACGCCTGTGAGTGTGTGAGGGGAGGAGGGAGGGAGGGATCACGGCCTTTAGCCAATCCGCAACAGCGTCCTGACGGCCCAGCCAATCCCCTGCTGGCACCTGTGCTCCCTGACCAATCCTGGCCAGCCTGCCCCGCCCTGACAGCTGGCCAGGTGTGTGAGGCAGTGGTCGCTTTCCTGCGCAGTCGAGGCACCGCTGGACCACACGCAGCTGCGCGAGCTGCTTCTCCAGAACTCCCAGGAGCAAAGCGATGCCGACAGCACGGGCAGGAATGGGAGGAACGATATCAAGGCGTGACATCCTGGTGGCGCTGAGTGAAATAAACAGATTTGTCCCCAAACTACTTCTGTGCCCCTGCGGTGCCTGTCCACCGCAGCCATTACTCCAGCTCCTGTCCGCTCTGGAAGGAACCCAATGCCTTCCGTATGCTTCCAAAGCTCTGCGGGTGATATTTCAGCGTGGCTTCGCCCACTGCTGACAGCAGCGGTGGCCGCGGCGGGAGCAGCTGCTCTCCTGCAGCCCACGGCTGCCGGTAGCCGGTAGGGTGGGCAGGCTGAGCCAAAGGGAGCAGAGGCTCGGTCTGGCTCTCCCACTGCACAGCTCCGTATGCTTTTGTCACGGGGGGCTCTGCAGGCGGTTGTGTGGCTACTAGGAAGGAGGAGACGGTCGTGGTGGGAGGCTCAGAGCTTCTCCCTGTCCTGCACCGTGCCTGCTCCAAGGGGGCTGGTGGGGATGTGGGGGGGTCTGGGGTGGTGGTCCTGCTTGCTGGGTGTTCCCTGCTGTCCTGAGGTGGCACCGCAGCATTCCAGCTGTCACTGTGTCACACCACGCACCTCACTGACATACCCAGGCAAAACCAAGCGCTGCTCACACCAGTGGCTGGACTTCCTCTCACCAAAATGCTCTTTAATGCGGATGCTGTTCAGGGCTGTTTTTCCCACAACAAACAGGTTTGCAGCATGGAGGGGACCAGCGAGAGGGACAAAGGGACCCCTGGTGACCGACAGAGAAGTGATCCCACAGCGCCAACCCCAGTGCTGAGTGCGTGGGCTAATCCTTCTCTTCTCCGTGTGTTATGACATGGACGAGGTTTTTGTAATCGAGGTTGCCAGAGACATCTGGAGGGAAGGCAGCAAACATCTGGTCAACCTGTAGGAAAGAGCTGGGGTGAAAAGGAGGCACTGGAGGGGTTTGGGGCTGGGGGCAGGACCAGGGGGCTGAGGGATCACCCCATGATGGTTTGTACAAGCTTTGGTGCAGCTTCAGCACCTGTCCACATCCTCCAGCCGTGCTGAATCCAAGGGAATGAAGAGGGGCAAAGGAGCCCCAACTCTGTCAAGCCCTGCTCAGCTCAGCTGCTGTGGAGTGAGAGGTGGCAGGACACCACTGTTTGGTTTAATGGGATTTCTTGCAAATGTGACTTTGCCTGCTCAGCTGTTCCCTCTCACACGGGAAACTGAGGCACAAGCAGGCCCTGAATTGAGCACTGGCAGAGGGAAGAGGACCCAGCACCTAACCAGCTTGGTTCAACCCGTGGGCACAGGCAGGGATGGAGGGCAGGGGACAGAACAACCTACCTCTTCCTGGGAAAACCTCTCCCCCTGCGTCATCAGCATTTCTTTGATGCTGCAAACAAGAGAGTGTCGTGAGAACTGAGGAGGCCTCAATGACAGCCCTCCCTCCCGCTGACCCCCCCTGCACTCACTAGGCAGATTTCAGGCCTTTGCCCTCTGGATCAAACACCTTGAACGCATTCAGGATCGTCTCCTCCGGGTCCGCACCTGCAGGCAACATGGCCGTAACCACTGGAAGCAGTGGAAGAAGCAGGCAGGCGGAGCCTCCTTCTTCCCACCGCCCCCCTGGGAAATGCTGCAGGATTTGGGGAGTGGGGGGCTCTGCCAGGATGCTCCCGCGCCCTCCCCCCTCAGCCCTCCTGTGTTGTCAGGACCTTGAGCGTGTGCAGTGACAGGGAGAGGAGCAGACGCACAGTCGTGGTGTGCCCACGAAGCAGGCTGTGTCGCCTCCGCCCTGGCATCCGGCGTGTATCTAATCTTTGGGTGTATTTATAGAGCTCCAGGCACAGGCCCTTGCAGCCCCCTGGCCTCCAGGAGCTCTGCAGGGAGGCCGCATGCCTTGGCTTGCACAAGTGATAGGGGATGCAGCTGGACAGGGTGGCCGGCTCGCAGCCACACAAGGCGCTGCAGGGTCTCCTGTCCCCGCTTTCTGTGGGGGCAGCAGCACCACGCCGGTTGCTTGTCTTAAATGGCTGGAGAAACTGAGGCACAGAGCCCTGCTCCCCAGGCTCCCTCTCACCCTTGAGTTTCTCCCCAAACATGGTGAGGAACACGGTGAAGTTGATGGGGCCCGGAGCCTCCTTGATCATCTCCTCGATCTCCTCGTTATTCACATTCAGGCGCCCTGAGGAAGAGCAGTGTTGGGTGAACGGCATGCCTGGCTGCAAACACAGGCAGGCTGAGCTGCTCTGCCTCCCTCCCCTGCCCCACTGCCCTCGGGTCAGTCTGCTGCAGTTCTCTTTAGAAGAGGTTTTTGGGCAAAACCACCACTACTGGGGGCTCTCCTGGCCCTGGTGTCCTCGTCACTCTGTGATGGTCAGGACAGCGTGAGCCGTACCTGGACACGGCTGTGTGTGGCAGAAGTGAACAGGGCTGAGGCTGGGTGATCTTTGGGACTCCCCGGTCTCATCGTCGGTTTATGTTGGCCTCAGTGATGAGAGAGCCAAACTTGTGGCTTCACAGCTTCCCACAAGCCCTGTAAATCCCCCTAATGCACATAAACCCAGGGATGCGGCAGGATGGGAACATCCAGGTGCTTCTTAGCAAGAGAGAACAAAGGGAGCACTTGGCTCTGGATAATCCAGGAGCAGTTTCTCTCTCGTAGTTGCAGGATTAGACACCAACTGCTCCGTGGGCTGCTCTGACCACACGTGATCACACTGTCTAACAACAGTGGTTTTGTGTCAGGTTTTCAGCAAAACACACACGAGATGCAGCTAACCACCAGGGCTTGGCTAAACAGGGGCTCACAGCTGGTTTCTCACTTAGTAGGTCTAATGTGGTCAGAACTGCAGGGGAGGAGAGGTTCCTGACAGGGGGCTCACCGATCGCAGCAAAAGTATCTCTCAGATCCGCCTTGTCGATGAAGCCGTCCCGGTTCTGATCCATGATGGTGAATGCCTGGAAGCAGGGGAGGAGGGCAGGGAGCACAGGGAGGGCCATCAGCCTCTGCAGAGGCTTTGCTACCCCCCGTCACCCAAGGGTGGTGACGGCTTCCTACAGCAGCAGCCCAAACCCCAAACTGTGCAGACCCCACGCCTTGCCCAAAGCCCTCTGGCTTCAGGATGAGATCAAACCAGGAGGAGATCCCGAGCTGCCATGGGACCGGGGTGTGGGCTCCCAGGCAGCTTTGATGTGGTTCCGTATTTAACAAAGTCAGTGGGTTGTCATTCTCACTTTTAAAATAAAACAACTCAAAAACAGGCACACTGCCTCTTGTTGCAAGCCAGCTGTCACCCATCTGAAAGCGCCGAGGAAAGAGCTGAAGGTCACATTGCATCAAGGGCCCTGTGTCGTTTCTACCAAATCCACCCACCTCTTTGAATTCCTGGATCTGGGCCTGCTCGAACATGGAGAAGACATTGGAATTAGCACCTTCAGTCCTCTTCTTGGCTTTCTTGGGTGCCTGCGGGGTTCAAGTATGTATCACTAACTCACTGTCTTTTTATGGCGTGGAATAAAAGCAGGAAACTGCCCTGTGCTTAGTCACAAATCCTTCACGGCAGCTCAGGGCTGGTGCCTGCTCAGTCCATGGGTGCTCTGTGGTTTCCCCACGTGCTGCTCAGGAGCTGCGGGCACGTGCAGCGCTCTGAGCTGCTGAGGAGCATTAAGATTTCTGCTTCAAGCATAGCTCCATCTTTGCTTTCCTGATGAATTTTGCCAAACAGGTCGGAGCAGAGAGGAGCTGGGAAATCGCTTTCCCAGGCAAGGCTGCGGCAGGTGAAATGGTCGAGCCCAGGCCGAGATCCGCCCAGGCCTGGGGTCGGGAGCGCGCTGCCGGGATTACATGCAAGGGCTGTGGTGGGTGGGTGTCTCCTCACTGCTCTGAGCCTCTCACTAAGAACAAAGCGTTTCTTTATGTATTTGCATATTAAAAAATCTGCCTCCTCCCGCACTGGGGTTTGAAACCACCATAAATGCCCTCCTTTTGGTCACGCACACCCCTCCAGCTTTTTCCCTTCCAGAAATTGGTATTCTACTGAGAGGAAACAGAGCAGAAGGACTTCACGGGGCAGAACTGCCCTTCCCCTAGCTGCGCAGAGGAAGGGAAAGGAAAAAGACAGCATTTGCACCCCAAACATCCTGTCCCATTTAGGAAGCTCTGCTACGTGCCACTAATGCAGGAGACGCCTCAGTGCCCTCAGCCGTCCCCCCTGGTCCCCGCAGGACGCTGCTGATGCTCCCCACATGCTCACCCCTCTATGGGGCAGGCGGGATCCTTGGCCATTAGCACCCGGTGCCTCCCTTGCTCCCTGCCCACTAAAGCCCTCCCCGTGAAAACGCGGTGCCACAGGTTCTGTCTGCTCCCTCTCTGGCTCCTGGCACTCACCATGGCTTCGCACAGGCTCTGATGGTGCTGCAGGAGGAATCTCAGAGGCAGTCGCTCTGCTCCCCTGGGCTGAAACAATAAATACATCCCATTCCAGGCTAAAAATAGCCCCATGCCCACTTTTGGCTGTAATAGGTAAACCAGCCGCCCCCAACCCTCTTATCTCTGACTCTCTCCCCCTCTCTCTAATCTGGAATAACAACTTCTTGTCACTGGCTGACGTGACATGTGAGACACTGAGACTCTCAAGGTTAGCGAAGTGCCAGGAGGCCCCGCAGCTCCCACACGGAAGATGCCGACCCGCCAGCACGGGACCAGTCCCACCTGCGTTTGTCACTCGGGCGGGCAGGGACAGTTCTTCTCCCCTCTACTGGGTTGCTCAGAGGGAATCTTACCCAGGGGACGAGGCTCGTTGCTGTGCCCCCATGCCACGCTGGTGAACCTCCCCTTTGCCACCTTGCCACTCCACCGGCTGCGGTGCAGCACCCAGCCGAAAGGGCGGGGACGAGGCTGGGGTGGATGCTGAGCTCCCTTGACACAGGGCTCCTCTGCGTCACCCCCTGCTGGGGCAGCTGTCACCCACTTAAGCCAAGCACTTGCTCAGCCCTGGCCCTGCTGTTAATGCTCCCTGTCCCAGACACTGCCCTTGCTTCCCCAGAGGACGCGAATGCCGCAGCTGATCCCTGGCACTTGCACCTCCGACCTGCTCTAGCAGCGCTCATCTCTCCTGGATGAGGCTGCAAGCTAAGGCTGAGATGGATTCTGGGAAGTTTTCTGGAGTCTGTCTGAGCCAAAAGATAGAGGAGAGAGAGGGGCAGAGCAGGACGAGGAGGAGCCCAGGGCACGCAGGCACGGCTGGGGACGAGCAGGATCAATTGCAGCACGGGCGCTCCCTCCCCTGCCAACTTCAGCTGAATCCATCGGCCAGCCGAGCCCAATTACCTTAATTTGTGGCATTAAGGAAAAATCCATAAGCATCAGGGAAGTGATGTGCAGCGGTTTAACGGGACCGGTCGCGCGTAGAGCCGCCGGCGCCACTTGGGCACAGCCCACTGCTGTCTGCGCGTCCGTGTGGGGCACCGCTGGCAGCACGGGAGGCAGCCCTGGAGCCGTGGAGAATTCCCAGATGGCATTTTTTTGGGGAGGAAGAGATCAGACCTTGGTCTGTCCCCATCGAGCGCCCATGCTCCGAGTGGGGGAGCAGAGAGGGCTTCAAAAAGTCTTCTGCATGCAGAAGGGTGGAGCACAGCCCCAGAACTCAGGCCGGGGACAGGGTGCAGGTGGCTGCGTGTGCTTCTGCTGTGATTTGTAAGACATCTGCTCGCTGCTCACTTCTGGCTGGCAGACATCCTCTGTGCTTCATGG
>VXAV01007101.1:69973-81007 GCA_013399715.1 Alectura lathami | reverse complement strand
TTTTTCTTTCAAGGATCTGTAGTCCCGGAGATCAAAATGTGGTTTTCTGTTGTTGGAAGAACAGAATCCATGGTAAGTCTGATCAGGTTTCTGTTGGGACCGTCTTTCTCCTAAGTTTTAAGTGCTATCCTTGTACTTCTTCCTGCTCTCTTGCTTGTTTAAACCTGCCAGTAGTTATTTGTTCGTGTAGCGACAATGTAATATAGCATGCAGTTAAATACAGGCAGATGTTAACAGCTAACTTTCCAAAGCCTGGAAAGAAAAAGCTTAACCAATGTTTAGCTTGTTCTTGATACGCACTTCTCAAATATGTGGAAGTGACTATTAATATTTAAAGTTCCAGGTGTGATAACTACTGTTTTACTCGGGAAGAGCATGAATAGCATGACCTGTGATATGTTTACTTGTCATATTAGTTGGCTTTAATCCAGATTCCTCTAAAAGCCTGTTTTCCACTTACAAAGTTTACTTGAAAAATTAAAATTGACGTCCCAAACAATGTGTGTAAGATTTTAATGCTCTGTAGACCCTTCTGAAAAGACCAGAATATGCAAATGCATTGTATTTAAGATATCTTATATGTAACACATTCACAGAGTAGAGGCATTTAAATTCTGTTCAGACCGCTACCGTACAAGAGAGGATCCCAGTGTTCTGCAAGTGACAGCAGATTTTGGTGATTAATCTCCTGATGCTGCTTATATTCATTCATATGCTGCTGTTTAGTTCTTAAAAATGTACAGCACATTTCTACACCTTACTTATCTAGTATAGCAGAAAAGGTTACCTTAAAATATATGAATGCACCTTAAGGTAGGTAGGTATGTATATGTTCCTGAAGGCATATAGTTCAGAGTATATTTTGTGTTTTTTTTGAAAGATAGTTGGATTTAATATTTTAATAGTACTTACTAAAATAGGGTAAGTTAGTGATGTTTCTTTTTAATAGAAGCATTTAAAACAGTTCAGAGTAGAACAGTTCATTAAAAAATATACTGGGGAAAGGGTTTACTTTCTAAAAACATGTTCAGCCACTTGATCATAAATAATTTACATTACTTGACAATCTTATTTGTTCTTAAGTTTTAATTAAGTCACTCTAAGCTGACTTAGAAAACGATGAGCATCTCTTTAGAAAACATGTAACAGTCAATCTAAAGTGTTAACTTTTATGGAGGGTTTCAGACTGCCAGGAATATCAATTTCAATGTGAAATTTTTCTGAAAGTTTGTTCTACAAACATCTATTAGGTGGTATATGCAGGAGGAACAGACTTGAACATTTTAAACCCCTTTTTTTTTTCAAAAGGAAACTTTTTTTTGTTGTTGTTACAAATAATACCGATAGCATAACATAAGAATTTGATTCTCTCTACTCTGAGTTTGCAAAATTTTTTTTAACTGTTCGTTAGCTCTTTATTGTGTTGCAGGTCTTTAGACAGAGTTTGAGACACTTCAGTATTTCCTCATAACAGCCTTCTTGTGTCTGCCCATTCTAAATACTTCAGGAAAATATTTGACTTTTTCTTCCAGCGTGAATTAATAGAAATGCCTGAGTAATGCTTGAGTACGAAGTTTTAGAAGATTTTTTTTTTAATTTAATGTTAGATGCTAATTCACATCAGCGGTGAATTAACAAAGATTTAACGAGGATCTTAAAGTAAAAATTTATTATTTATTTGTCATTTCCTCCACAGATTTCTCAGTCTCATAGGTATGGGAAACATATATATGTTAGCTTCCAATTTAGTGTTTATCATGAACAAATAAGCAGCTGGGTATTAGTAAGCTATAGTTGCGTGTTTGTTGTTGATTCATAACTTAGAGGGATTTTTGATTCAATTTTGATACCTTGTAGGTCTTCCATAAAATGTTGCTGAAACTTCCATATGCTGTGCAAAATCTAAAACTTATGCCAGCACAACATGATTTTTCTTCTCCCTAGCTGAGGTCACAGCTTTGCTCAAGTAGCATTTTCGTCTTGTTTACTTAGATTGATATTGCAAATGCGTCCCTAGACCTTTGTACATGTGTTCTGGAACAAACTGTTAGTGTTTGTTGGTGTTTTTATTTTGTTGTTGTTTTTTTGGTTTGTTTTTGAAATTGATGTGGCAATTCCTCCTTGTACAAACACATTCTATATGCACATACTTGCAAGTCCACAAAAGTTGCGGTGTACGTAGCCTCGAACTAGAATTGGTCTAACAGACTTGATTCAGTTCTGGCACTCAACTTACAACGTATATTTTAAATACATGTTAATACAGTATTTAGGTTTTAAGTTTTATACTATCAGTGAAAAAGACTCTAAGAAGTTAAATTCTATGCTGAGTTTTTTGTGTGCAAATAATACTCTCTATATATACTCTATAAAGTATATCTAAATTTCTCTAGAAATTTAGATCGTTCATAATATTTGATGGCATATGTACTGATACTGGATTAAGCTGTATCCACCTGAAAATGCAGCACAAATTTATTGTGGAAGACTACTGTATTTTTCCTGTTGTAATTTCTCCTTATCTATAGGGCTAAAAGCCATCACTTGGAAAAAGTGCACGTGTACATGCATACGTGTGTGTGTATATAGGTACTTTTTTTTTTCACTTTTTCCCAAAAAATAGATCACCCCTTCTGTGCTGCCCTAATTTTATCCACAGACCTAATTATGCTGAGGCATTAGTTCGGAGTTGCCTCAACAGGAAAGATTGCCATGGAATGTGCAATACAGCTTCTTTCTTGGCGCAGAACTCTCAATAGGCCTTAGTGTGTCACTGTTCAGAGAGCATTCAGAGCAAGCATGCAGTAAAATGTTAACCCTTGTTCTGGGTAATAAAGCTCAAGCAAAATAAAAATACCTTTATGGGTTTGTGGAATATCATGAATTTTAAGTTGCAGCATGTATAACAGTAAAAGAAAGGTTAAGGTCTTCTGTTTGCATAGAACTATATAGTCTTTTACAGATGTAGCATATGAAGGGTTTTGCCTTTGTCTGCTGCTATCTCTGTTTCATTAGAGCAAGAGTGAAGTACAAGTAGGTAGAAACTGTTGCATACTTTATTTCAGGCTCAGAACACAGCTTTAGGCCAATTGTTCATGCTAGTTCACTTAGTTGCTTTGGTTTTCATCAAGGAGGGTATCTTTTGGAAGCCCTCAACTTCCAGAGTATGAGAGAAGTCGTATTAGAAATTAATACACTTCTGTCTAGCACGGAAGATACTACAGCTATTTGTGTCTGCATGCCTGCATTCCTTGTTTATCTGTTTGCCTTATTAGGGATTCTGAATACTGTAATTTGGTTTAAACAAAAAAAAAAAAACTACATGTATGCATGACTACAGTAGTATATTTTTTATTACTGCCGTTAGACAACATTCAAGGTTCTTTGGTCTCTTGTCTCCTGGAAAAGGCAAACTTTAGGAAGAGGCATTCACTTACTTGCTTTGTTCACAAGTCTAACTTTATTGCAAATGTTCTTTTATTTAAAAAAAAAAAAAAAAAAAAACTTGACTGGAAACCCTTGTTCCAGTAAAGAAACCAACAAAACTCCTTAGTCCTTTTGAGGCTATTTGTAGATAGAGTGCATAGGTACGTTGGGCGTAAAGTTTCAAGGTTACGTTGGGTGCTTCAGAGTCAGGTTATATTTTATGGCTTGCAATCTAGCTTTTCTCTGAATTTTAAGTCATTTGTTTTTCATCTGTTATCCGACCTGGTGCTACGTAAAGCTGCAACAAGCTTGTTCTTAAGTGTTTTAATGCTTGATATTTCTTTGCTTGCAAATAATGTTGGTTGTCACCAAAGTCAGAATCTTCACTGTCCGATTGGTTTAATTGGAGGTGTTTTCCCTGCTGGTGACTGTAATCTGTCAAACTCTGAATGTGTTTCATATTTTGCCCCCACCACAGAAGAGAATTTAAGAGGTGAGAGGAGACGTTTACTTATGTGGAGCATGGGTCAATTCTAAAACTCTTTTTAAGCCAGTGTGCTTATGGCAGCTGTGGCCACAACTAGCAGACCAGTTTTACATAGGCTAAGCTGCTTCGCCTCATTTCTATACAGCACTCTGTGGAGTATTTTGTCTGATTATGACAGATTTCCAAAGTCTCTAAATAGGTCATGAGGTGGCAAAGGCCTTCCCTTCCTCTGCCAAACTTTTTACTTTCTCTTTTTCTTTTCTCTCCTCCCTTCCCTCTTTTTTCTGATCTTCACATCCAAAGAAGCTTGCCCATGCTGCAGGCGGGCCCAGTACCTACGGAACTGAACTCTGGACTGACACCAAGTAGTTCAGTGAATCGTAGGCCTACTGTGTTCTGTGCATAAAGTGGATAAATATGCTTGTTCTCACCCTGATACAAACTACAAAATGCATACTGCTTTAGGGAATGTGGGTGTTTGGGGTGGAGAGGGGTTCAAAAACTTTTGCTTTTTGCCTCCTAGAGAGTACATTTGTAAATTGCCCACATAGTTTAATAAACTGGTGTTTTTTTTAAATACTTCTAAGCTTGAATTATTTCAGTACTTCTGGACTGATTACTTGCCAGGGAGGTTGGTCTGAGTTCTGTTGCATAAACTTGCGTTTAAGTTTACATAGAAGATCTTTGTAAGTTTTTATAAACATCCTTAGAGTCTGGAATCAGAGAATTAGCCATGATAAAAATCAGTACAATCTGCTCTGGGCATAGGCAGATAGATGATTTCAGGCCTGATAGCTGATAGCAAGTCTGATAGCTAGATTACAGTCATAGGGCAAACTTTTATGGTTTTCTTTAAAGATGCTTCATTTGCTAGGGTTCATTCTGTTTTAAACTGTGTAGCTTTTATAAAGTAAGACAGAAGCTTAATGAAAAAGACCACCTTGAGGAAGCAGTATCATCCTTGAAATGACATGAGAAATACCAGGGACTAATGGTTCAACAGAGCACATTTGTGTATGTGTACACAAATATTATTTAATAAAAACTTTTAATATTTGCATATTTACACAAGATCCAACCAGGTCTCAAAATTATTTTTTTAAAATTGTTTCTGTTAACAGAATGAAATCTGGAGTGTTTTTATTAGTCTTGGTATCTGAAGCCACTATGTTCTGAATATTCCTTTGAAAATGGTTGCAGTTTGATTTATTTATTTATTACTAGATTCAGTCAAACTATAATTGAAGAGAATCATCGAATGGCTTGGCTTGGAAGGGACCTCAGAGATCATCTAGTTCCAACCCCCTGCCGTGGACAGGGCTGCCAGCCACTAGCTCACTAGATCAAGCTGCCCAGGAACCCATCCAGCCTGGCCTTGAACACAGCCAGGGATGGGGCAGCCACAGCTTCTCTGGGCAGCCCGTGCCAGCGCCTCACCACTCTCTCAGGGAAGAATTTCTTCACTGAGAAGAGTGACGATACCTTCACTTCAAGATACCTTTTCATGTTACAAACTAGGTGAAGATTGCAATCATTTATATATGTATTTAAGACAAATTGGTATTGAAAGGTTTCTAGGAAGTCTTTCTTGCTGCATGTATTATAATACATTTTTGTTTACAAGAAATGCATTTTAAAAAAAAAAGCACACTATTGAATTTTTTTTTTGTCTTTAATCAAGTGTGACTCTGCCAGTTTTTATTGGAAACTGTTCATAAACTTGGAGTGATAAACAAGGCACGTGAAGCTAAACAGGTTTGGGCAGATGGTAGTTCAGAACAAGTAATGACAAGACCCTACTGTCAACTGTCTGGAGAACTACCGGTTTGGTTAGGTGCAGTACCTACAGATGCGTAATTTTTCTTAGTTACCTAATGCTACAGTTTTGCTGCCCTTCTAACAACTGGAAGAGTGTTTCTGTTACGGTTTCCATGTTTCAGTTCTAATCACAGCTATTAACATAGCTAGGTCACCTCCAAATCTACTAGAAAGGCAAGAGCATCGCTAAACTAGCAGGATGTGCAACTCTTGCTGTTCCACCAAGGCTCCTTGTGCAGCATGCTGTGCGAGGGTGGCAGCAACTATTAAGGGGTTATCACCCATCAGCAGACGGAGCTCCATTCCCACTCCGGCACCTTCAGCCCGGGGTACAGGTGGGACAGCTTGGTGCCTGCAGGCCACAGGTCCCCGTGTGGTGTGGGTGCTTGGCTTTGGGCCTAGCTGCATGTTGGCGCTCACTAGCAGCAGTTGGAGCGGCCTGGTGTTTCCAGCATCCCACTGCGGCTGCTTATCCTGGCAAATGCAACATGGGAAGGAGGTGGGGGTGGAAATTTTTATCTGCTTTTAATGCTTCCGTGGTGACTGAATAACCAGTCTGGGGGCTGGGTATGGTGTTGCCATTAGAAGGCCCTATCTGATGTTGCTGTCCTTCCAGATCCTACTTCATACACAGTTGTGCTGTTTGGCATGTTCCAGTGGTACTGCTAACGTGATGTATGTGGGCCACATCATTCATTCTCGCTACTCACAGGGAAGTCTTACAAAACACATCTGTCTTGTGGCATAGCAACACTAGTGGTAAAATGTATTCTTCTTAAATATTTTCTGTAATTCTGTCATTTGTATTAGTTCATTAACCCAGTGTTATTGTCCATCCTTAGTTCTGCGCTGTTCTGGTATGTCAGAGGAGCTGTGTCTTTTTGCAGATTGCTGTAGTACCTTGTTCCCTTCATTACCATTTACTCTGATTACTCTGATTACTTCGTGTTTTTTTTTTTTTTCAGTGTTTCTGTTTCTACAGTTCTTTTAAGTTTCAAAGCAAATGCAATATTCTGAGCATAATCCTGTGAGAGCAAGGAGGAGCTTGCAAAATAATGCTAAATAGGAAAACAAGTATGGACTACTGTACACTGATGTGTTGCTTGATAAACAGTGCACATGATAAGATGATGTGATTAAAAAAATGACTTGTTTATTGTTTATGCTAACTTAAAAGCTGAGGTTAGATTGGTTGCATTATCCAGCTTGGTTCTTGGGCTTTAATATGATTTTCAAAAAATACTAAAATGTTGCATTCAAGGAGAGAGTCATACCAGGTTTAAAAGGGGCAAATGCCCATTTGGATAACATGCATGAAATCTGTGCATACCTTTTTCTGCTATAAATCTGCATCAACTGAGAATATTTTTGTATGTTTCTTTTGGTGCATGAAAGGTTTGACTGGCTTTTCTCATTATCAACTTGATTTTCCATACATTCTCCTCCTCCCTGCATCTTATCTGACTTTTTTGTTTGTAGTCTGTCTGACTTGAAGAGTGAGAATCCCCTAAATAAACCTGCTTGGGGGTGTGGGGTATTTGTTGTTACTTTCTTCACTTTCCAGGTGCACTTTTAATGAGGGAATCTAGCATTGGACATGTTTTTCTCCTCCTCCTCCCGATTTGTGCAGTGACTTATAATTATATTGTATCAGCATTCTAGAGATTGAATGTCCCAGAGATGCCAAAACTGCTTTTTAATTTCTGAGAATTGCCATAGTTGCGTGAGTTTTCTGTTCTTTTCTAATATTTCAGACCCTTCAGGCTAGTCTCTTGGTCAATTAGCTTGTTTTCATTTATTCAGAAAATTATTTCCCAAATTCCTTTATATCTGGTGATGTGTCCTGGGATACTAGCTTACATTTTCCAGGTGTTGTACTGCTGATTTAGAAGACGTGACAAAAACTCTTTAAACTGTTATTTTCAAATGTCTTAATTTTCCAAATGTAAGTATTTACCAAGTGTTTACTTCCGTACTTTTTGTGGTGTCTTTAATTAGTGGACTTCCTTTCGATTTAATAACTTAGAGAAGAGAAAAATTCTAAGGCATACAAACAAAAGGCTTGAAAATATAGTTTGCCACAGCTATTGTAATAGAGGTTTGTCATCTTCTGAAAATGAAACTACCTTGAACAATACAGAAAATCATCTGCTTATGCTTTCTTAAAATTGAGTATTTTAAATTGAGGAATAATATTCTTTGAGAAATGATTTTAACAAAGGGCTTCATAATTATGTTGATTTCATAGTAGAAAAACATTCTGTAGTGGGTTTTATCATTCTCCATGCAAAGTAGTTGTCTGTACAATTCATGCTAATTTGCTAGGTGTAAAAATGCCCTAATAAAGTCAGCTTAATTTTTGAGTGTTTAGGCTAGTGCAATTCCTATTTGTTGTAGTTCAATAAGTTTAAATGTTAGAAGAGATGTTTGGAGATTACCTTTTTCTGAGTTACAGAAGAAAAAAAGTGAACCACATAAACACGTCTGTCAGGTGTATCAACATACATGTTACAGTAAGTATATAATTCAACAAAAATAGTTGGTCATCAGGTCAGATTTTTATATTGACCATTTTCTACTGGCCCCAGTCAACAGAAAACATTTGAATTCCCTGGCCACAGACAGTGAATGTCTGAATTCGTTTTCGGTTTAGATAGCTTCTGGAAAGAGCTGAAAGCTCGTGCTGAAGTTTCAGCTGGTTAACTGCTCTGCTCTGGTTGTATTTTCAGATGAAATTCTGTTTCTGTAGTTGTTTGTTTTCTGTTTCATCATGATGCATAAAAGACAACAGTATCCTCTAAAGTGAATGAAATGACAGCTATTGCTAACTTTTCTCTCATACTTGTAAGCTGCTGCTTTCTTGTATCAGCTAAAAATCAATAGAAAGGAAAGTTTCTCTTATTAACTTTTCCTTATATGCATGTGACAGATTTGAACATAGTTGAGCATTGCTGAACCATACTTACACTAAACTAAGGTCTCATTAGTACCACTTCAGTAATTTGAAGTTTTCATTTAATTTCCAATGAAGAGTTACATTTCCATAAACTATGCCACCCGTTAACAGTACTGATGTGAAGCTCCCAAAAATCATAGTCACCCAAATGGCTGAGAAATGGAACAAGCATTTTTTTGTTTTATTTCCTTGCTTTTATTTAATTCTGTATTTTCAAGTTGTGATTTCAAAATCCATATTACAAGATGTTTCCTGTCTTTTTCTTCTGTCCCACTTTAAGTATCGTTATACAGTATATGTGAGCCATACAGATGCAATGAAAACAGGTGTGAGGGAAATAGAGCTTCTTCTGTTGATAGTATTCAATTCAATTGATAGTATTTCGCACCTCAGCTTCTTTCTTTACACTCTTGACTCTTTTATTGTTGCTCTGTTCCTTGGGGGAGGACTCGTTATTTATTTTTTTACAATTTAGTCTGATCACTTGAACAAGTATTTTCCTACACATTCTTCATTTAGATTAAGGGTAAAGATCTCAACTACCATTCTAAGCAGAGTTCTGCATGCAGAGGTATCCTGTGTTTGCCTTTACCTCCCAAGCAGGGTTAGAAGATCTGTTTAAATTCCTTCTAAATGCAAGAGAATGTTCCTCATTGTCATAGATTCCTGCAGCAACCTGTAAGTCCCAGCAAGTTAAGGATTAATTATTGTAATTCTCTTGCTAAATTTAAGTGCATGCCGACCTTGCAAGTGCAGTATGTTAACATCTTTCAACTTGTGCTGTTTTAAATCATGAAGTTACTTCTTAAGATAATGTAAGATGATTTAAAAACAAACGAACAAAAAAACCAGGTATGAAGTCCCTTGCAAATGGGTGTTTTTGTTCTGGTTACTGGACCTAATCGTTTTTTCTTAGTTTCTCGCTGGAGTTAGCTGTGTACATCCATCTTAAAGGTGTGTAAGCCTAAGCATGGAGATTTTCAGGAGCCTTTTGATGTTTTTGTTAGGAGCTAATTGAGCTTCCTGGAACAAACGAAATGGGCACATTTTATCACATTGTGTAATTACAGTGAAGGTGTATTTCATGTATTTTTTTAAAAAAAACTTGACACATTTTCTTCAGTTCGAGATCTACTAATCATCTCCATCCCTTGCTAAAATTAGGATCACTTACTTTTTTTAATAGTTTTTTTGTTTTGTTTTGTTTTATGTTGAGATGGGGAATTGATGGGCTGTGGAAAAGTTGGAAAGTGTCTTTCTGTTGTACTTGTCATGAAGGCTTTAAAAAGCTTAAAATTCAGGTGAATTTTAAACATTTGTAACATGTTTTTACTCTTTTTCATTTGATCCACTCTCTTTTGGAAATCCACCTCCACGAGAATATTGTTGCTCTGCAGACACAGCTCAGAGCTGATTCACAGAGCAGGCAGATGGATTTCTTTCTGACACTGTTAGTGCACAGCTTATGTCATTTTGATGAATTTAGCCCAACATGATTAAAACTAAAAATACTGAGTCATGTAAATAGAGTTCCGCTGCTGGCATTAAAATTTTTCTCTGTGCTTTCTGCAGTTTTTATGACTTAGGTTGTTCTTTTGTACTGATTATTTAACTGTACTGTAACACCACAGAGTGGAGTTCTCTCATTTTGAAGATTAGATCCGATTTGCTTGATGCATCAGGATTTTTAACCATTGTGTCATTCTCTTTCTTCTGTCCACAATTTACTGTCCTTCTCATTCTTATCAGTTCATACCTTCTGTATGAAACCTTTTCCATATGGTTCTCTGCTGTGTCTCTGCATTGCAGCAGTGGCAACCATTTAGAGGCAAACAAAGGAGGTCTTTCAGCGTAGAGTACTGGGCTCATGCAGTTGAGCTGAGGAGCTTTGTAACCTGGGTGAGCTGAAGCCTTTGACTGCTTCTGATACAACAGTTGTGCTCACTTTCTATTAAGCCATTCATTTTTTTATTAATGCTTTGTAAATGGTACTTTCAGCTGAAAAATGTAATTAAACAGTGTAGATGGTAATTTGGAAGCTGTAAAGTTTTTTTTTTTTTCCTTTTCAAGTTGTACACCTTGAAAAATGGTTATTTAAATGGAAAGATTTCTCAATTTTTTCTCAAAACTGTTCCTTCACTTTCTGCAAGGATTGTAAAAACAGATTGGTAACACTAGAACATTTACTGCTATAGATACGGCTGTTTTGTTGCTTCTGGAATTTACTGAACTAGTTTTTGAAAAATGTCTTGCCATTTTGTAACTGCTTATATATGATATTAAAAAAAAAAAAAAAAAAAAAAAAAAAAAGCTTTTTATGCTCACAATTTTTTTCCCCCCCACAAAC
>VXAV01007101.1:46661-64754 GCA_013399715.1 Alectura lathami | reverse complement strand
TGACTTTAAAAAAAAAAAAAAAAAAAAAGGGCTAATATTTATGGCAATCGTAGCTTTGTAAGATTTAGAATATGGAAAATACAGTAATTCATAGTAGTACTTTGCCAAATATTACCAAAACATTAAATGAGGGAAAAAAAAATCAATTCCATAGAAAGGAAACATTTCATTTCTTATCAAAAGAAAATCTGACTTTTAAATAGTGCTTGAAGTTATACTTTTCTGATCATTAATAAATGTTTTGCACTTGTGCCTTTAAAAAAAAAAAAAAAGTAAGAAGAGGCCTGATTTTAATTNAAAAAAAAAAAAAGTAAGTAGAGGCCTGATTTTAATTAATAAAATATAATGAATACGAACACCATTACAACTTCAGTAGCTGTTCTGTCCCTTTCATAAAGCTTCTCTCCTCTTCATGGGAAGAGAGCAGAGAGTGAAATGAAATTACTGAGAGAAAAAAACAAAACCAGAAATCCTTGGAACACTTTTTGCCATTAATTTTTATTTATCATCTAAACTAGAAATAGTGAAACCTATCTTGTCAAGTTTGCATCAGATCATAAAAAGTTTTTGGATATTTTTATCGTTGTACTTCATAGAGCCAACATAGAAGTTTTATGGAAAATAATTTAATTAAAGGAAGACCTTTCCTATGTTTGGGATACTACTACAGTATAGAAAAGAATGGGTTAAAGGAACAAATCCCATTATCTCAGTTTACAACACCATTCTAGATGCCATATGGCTCTCTGAGTCAGCAAGAGATGTTTTAGTAAGGCACATTTGGCTTTTCCAAACATTGTTGAATCTTTTCAAAAGCTCTTTTGAAGCATATAAATCGAAGGAATCCTGTACAGTTACAAGAGCGGAACTGTGTATCCAAAGTGAAGATTGTAAAATTTATCAATTGCTTTGCCAGAAACTAATTTTTTTTTGTTCTAAACACACGGTAACTCTTGTTTGAAAAAGAAGATGCTAGACAGTAGTTAATATAAGTGAAAGGGGGAAAATATGTATCAACTGTTACAGTTTCTGACCGCCGTGGCTCAGGTAAACCCCGACCAAAGAGTGAAGGTTTTGAGCTGTACAACAACTCCACACAAAACGGGTCACCCGAGAGCCCCCAGCTGCCGTGGACGGAGTACAGTGAACCAAAGAAGCTGCCAGGGGATGACAGGTTACTGAAGAACAGAGCTGATCATCGCTCCAGTCCCAATGTAGCAAGTAAGAAAGCTTCTCCTTCTGGTGGGGGTAGATGCCTCCTCCTCTAGCTTTAAAGGTGTTGAATTCCAGTGGGGAGGGGGCAATTTGTTTTTTTTTTTTTTTAATTAAATTAAAACCAGGATTAACTTTAGAATAATGGGGTAGTAGTAGTGTTTAGAGTGAGCCTCTTGTTAGAACTATTCAAAGGAAAAATCATACTTATGCTGTGAATACTGTTATTTTGTTAAGTTATGTAAATGAATAATAACAGGCATCTAAATGCTTCCTTTAATTTTCCAACAGATCAGCCTCCAAGCCCCGGGGGAAAGAATGCTTATGCATCTGGAACTACCACCAAAATAACCTCAGTCTCGACTGGAAATCTTTGTACAGAGGTCAGAAGTGGCAAGCAAAATGTTGGCTATTAAATTTTCCTTAGCTATCAATAGGATTAGTGTGCTTGAGTCAAACTGGTGTCTCAAGTATTTGTACGTAACACTGGTGCTAGTGACTGGGTGGTGTTTTTGCTTAGTATGGCTTAATGAAAGACTGAGACAAGTTTGGGTGATTCTATTGAATTTTGTTCACAAAGCTGTCATTGCAATTTCTTTGGCTTATGCCATATCGCATACTTGCTTTCAGACCATAAAAATATTAATCCTAACCACAGGTTATGTGTGATACTAGGAAACGTCTGTTCCAGACAAATAATATTCTCACAAGGCAAAACAAACATTTAATACTTGTTTAAAAAACATTCTGTACAGATCTGTGTGATTAGCAAAATCTACCTTTACGTTCTTTCCATGTTTTTCAGGAACAGACTCTGCCTCCACGACCTGAAGCTTATCCCATCCCAACACAGACCTACACTAGAGAATATTTCACGTTCCCAGCTTCAAAGTCCCAGGATCGAATGGGTCCAACTCAGAGTCAGTGGCCAAATTATGAAGAGAAACCACAGGTCCAGGCAGAAAGTAATCACTCGATCAATACTACAATGCAGGTCAGAAGCAGTTTTTATTTTAACTATTAGGGGGTTGGGGAAGATAAAAAGAAAGGAAGAAACTACTTGATTTCCACTTCCAGTTAGCTGTAGACATTTTTGCAGAACGGTTAACTCCCTATGATCTCTGAACTGCTGAGGATAAACCATACTACAGATGAGGGGGGATAACTGTACTTTGGCCAAGGTTGGCTTGGGTTCAGGAACTTTATTTTTTTTCCATATAATTTGTGTTAGCAAGTTATGCAGACCTGTTATCTGGGATGTTTGAAGTCCCCATTACTCTGGGTAGTGGGGAGCAGATGGTAGTAGGGTTCATCAAGTAAAATGTTCTGTGGTTTTCTGAAAAGTAAACTAGATTCTTCACTCTTCTAAGAAGAGTTATGTGGAAAAAATCTCTTTGCCTGCAGGGTGCATTGTTTAAGTGACAGTGAAGTATTAAAAATGAAATAACACAGTATTTTGAAAGCTATCCAAGGTCTTCACAGAAACGCATTCTCTTCTCTNAAACCCTGAAAGCTGCATGTTTCAGGTTTTTTGTTTGCATCGATACTGCCCTGTTATCAAAATGCAGGTGCTTCTTGACCTGAAATGAATTTACTTTTATAAAATCAGAAGGTAATGTTGTGCCACTCTTTGTAAATGAGGACTTTAGTCTAAGCCATATAGGAAATGAAATCTTGGTAGTCTAAATCCAGTCACTGGGTCATCTTTTTTTTTTTCTAATCCACCAGAGAACTTCATCACTCAAAAACAGAGGAAAAAACCCTTTTTTAATTTGTTTTTGCTATTCTTAATGTTTAGTTAAGACTCTGTAATTTTTTCTTTGCTATTTTTTTTTTTTTTGAGAAGCAGCGTCATCTTAGTTACTTCAATACTGTGTTACAGGAGCCAGCTAGGGATTAATCACTGAGTAATATGTATTGGCAAGTGAATTGAGGGGAAAGTCACTTCAGTGAAAGCTTTGTTCAGTGTGTGTCTGTATTTATTTCAGTACTATAAATGTCAAATCATAATTTTTCCTCCAGTAAAGAAAATAGGTTTTATACCCAAAGTAGGATGGTAATTTTGAAGGAGCATTCTGCAAGTTAATGAATGTATCGGATAACTATGGAAATACTTTGAATTCCTTTGCTTAACTCCTTCAAATGTTTTGATTTCATCTCACCTAGTCTGAGCTGTGTAGTTAACACCGAAGCTGGTTGTCTAGGTGTTGTGGCAGGGGGAGGCTGGTATTTGCATTTGCCCTAATGGGATGAACTGCCATCTGGACACGCACCTCTCCCCTGCTTAAGGCAAGCTTACGCGAGTGGCTTAGAGCAGACAGTTAAAACTGGTGAGATGACCCCATCTGTTAAAGCTGTTGGCAGATACAGAATTTGAGCTGTGGTTTTAAGGCTGAAAATGTTAAAGAAGTGCTTTCCTAAAACCAACAACTAGAAGCTTTAGCTCCCTGCAAGCATTGGAAGTGTAGATAATTTTTTGCCACCATGCAATATTTCTTTTAAGTTGAAATTAGAGGAAAATAGACTTAAAAAAAAACATCCTTTAAATCTAAAAATCTACAGTGAAAGTTGGGCTTGTAAAAGATGCCATATGCTACTGACTGATGTGAAATGCCTGTTTTCTGCCCTGAATGTATTAGCAAACCGTTTGGTTAGGTGCATCTTCACAGCAAATGTAACACAAATAGCTGTGTGTGCAGATCTGCTGGACTAATAGAGCATAAAGAATACACTTGTTCGTCTCAAAGAAGGCATTCTTTTGGGTCACGGTTAAGGTCATTGCTGGAGGAAGAAGAAAAGGAGTTTGCTTTGTTGGTCTTCTCTCAGTTGTTGATAATTGGTACATTATGTGTTCAGTGCTTAGTATTTCCTAACATTCAAAGCATGAACATTTGCTGCAAGAAAATCAGTAACAGATTTGATAACCCTAATTCAGGGTCCAGTATTCCTTTTTATAAGATCGTACAGTGCAGTGTTACCTCAAGCTTGAATACCTAAAGGCTTGGTGTTCTGCACACTGAGAAAGTGGTAACAGCAGAGACCAGTAAGTCCATGCCCAAAAAGCGGGTGGGGCTAGACAGGACTGCCTGCTTTCCATGCCTGTGAATGACTGTCATCATGAGAGCTTCCAGCTGAGTCATTGCTCTTACTAATGGGGGAGGATGGGCAGGGGCTCCCTGGTCTTTTCCTCAGCAGTCTTTCTGTTTGCCATCCCAGTAAGAAAAGCCTTCACCAAGCCGGCTGCAGCCTGAATGGCAGAGCTGGTGTGCTGGAGCTGCAGTTGTGAGCTGCCAGGGCTCCTGCACTCCCGTGGCGGGGAGGGGGTGCTGGGGACAGTCCTGGGGAACCGTGTGAGCTGGGTAGGCTTCGGCTTAAGCTCCGTTTTGCGTTCCTCCTTCCTCCCTGTCCAGGTTTCCAGGCACTTGAGAGGTTGTGAAATCTTCTGTCACTTGAACGAGTTAAAAGGACTGAGAGGAGTATTTTACTGTTGGTTTGGGGAAACTTACTGGGCATGGAAATGCTGAACTTCACTAGAAGTAATTACCTTCAGTAATAAGAATGTAGTTTGTGAGCCATTTAGGCTTTTAGTATTTCAAGTATGCTTTAATAGAGATGGACTATGACATAGATGCTGTGTTTAATTTTTTCCAGCGTGTGGCTCGATCCCAGGAAGAGCTCCGAGATAAAGTTTTCCAGCCAGAGAGGAATCGTTTGGAAGTCGTTATCCGGAAGGACGTGGAGTACATTGATCGGAAGTCAGACAGCGACCAGTGGATGAACTCATCTGTGGATTCAAGTACATCTAGCCAAGAGCATCTGAACCATTCATCCAAACCAGTTTCACCCGGTTCTTGTTTAACTAAAAGTGGACCTGGCCGTTGGAAAACTCCAGCCAGCAGCCAGCCGACTCCAGTGGCCATTTCCCAGCCCATCAGAACAGATCTTCCCCCTCCGCCGCCTCCTCCTCCAGTGCATTATGCACCTGAATTCGACGAGCCACAAATGGATTTGCCGCTGCCTCCCCCTCCGCCACCGAACCAGATAGGAACACAGGCGTCTTCGCAGGTGGCTGCTGCTGAGCGTAAAAAGCGAGAGGAGCATCAGAGGTGGTATGAGAAGGAGAAGGCGCGTTTGGAAGAGGAACGAGAAAGGAAACGCCGCGAGCAGGAGAGAAAGCTGGGCCAAATGCGTTCTCAGCCGCTAATTCCCTCTCAGCCTGTGGTTCCTCCTGTTTCCCTTCAGCAAGTGAAGACGGAAAAACCTTCAACTTTGCAGAGGTCTCAAGAAACGGTCATTCGAGAGTTGCAGCCACAACAGCAGCCTCGGACTATTGAGCGGAGGGATCTGCAGTACATCACTATCAGCAAGGAGGAACTGTCCTCGAGTGACAGCCTCTCTCCGGATCCCTGGAAACGGGATGCCAAGGAGAAGCTGGAGAAGCAGCAGCAGATGCACATTGTGGACATGCTGAGTAAGGAGATTCAGGATCTTCAGAACAAGCCTGATCGCACAGCCGAGGAGAACGACCGCCTGCGCAAGCTCATGCTGGAGTGGCAGTTCCAAAAGCGACTTCAGGAATCAAAGCAAAAGGATGAAGATGATGATGAAGAGGAGGATGACGATGTGGATACGATGCTTATCATGCAGCGACTGGAGGCAGAAAGAAGAGCAAGGGTAAAACGGGATAATCCTTTCTAGACCAAGCTTAGTAAATGTGCATCTCGGTGGGTTCTCTGGCTTTGTCTGAATATTTTGATGTCCTTATAGGGTAAAGGAGGACGGAGCTGTGTTGATTGTCTTCAATTTTAAAATTGCCATAGGAGCCTTCGCTAGCTGACAGTGGTTTCACTAGTTAAGTAGTGTTATAAAAGTATCGTAGCTACCTGTTACAGAATCTAAGTTGGCAGTCAGATTTTCTTCTCTAGTTGTGGGTGTAGATATTCCCTTTGGATAAAATTCTTTATGTAGCTGGAGCAGGATTAGAAAGTTAAATATGCAATGGAATTTGCTCACAGGAATGCAAGCAAAAACATTTGAAATTATGAAAATCTGTAGCAGAATCGGGGGAAAAAAGAATGTTTTTTTTTCCTGTTTTTCCTGAAATATATTTACCTACGATAATTCTTATTTATAGCCTTGGAACTGAAATGCACACTGAATACATGCTGCTTCCAGGGCCCTGAGTTTCTGCGCTGTTGGTCCAACCCAGGCAGTGGCTGGGGCGTGAGGCAGCCATTACCCCTGTTTTTGCCACTGCACAGCAGTGACAGTAGCGGTGCTGGGTGGAAGTATTAGGCTGAGCCACTTGGTTTCAGGTGTTGTAGCAACTCATGTACCCTGCCTAGGGCTCCAGCTTGCATGTACCCAAGTTCTGTGTGGTGTACAGTGCAGTCAGCATCTGACAGTTTTCGCTTACCTTAGCTTCAGTACTGTAAGAGCTCATAACATATGTAATAAGGTAATGCAGCTGAATAGCATGATAAAGATTTTCACTCCACTGCTAGCTGCTGTCTCTCAGAATCTCTTAAATCTCTTGTTACTGGGAAACAATTCCTACAGGAGAATTTTTCTCTTTTCTGAGTAGCACTGAAACATAGCGAAGTTACATACCAATGACAACGCTTCAGCAGGCTTAAAAACTCTCTGTAATTCGCTGTCTTCTGTTTGTCTTGAAAACTTGACTTAATTCTGTGATAAGCAGTTTCTGCTTGTAGAGAGATGTTTGCACATGTATTTTGGCATTCAGAAATTGCTGTCAGCTTGAGTAGTGTTTGAGTTCAGGGTTGTTTTGGCAGCTTGGTTTTCTAAACTTACTCTTCTCATATGTGCTGCAGTCTGCATTGCTTTCCTTTCTTCTTGTGGCTAACTTTATAACTGTGTAAAACAACAGATACCTCAAGCTTGGAAACTGAAGAAAGGAAAAGATAAATATATCTTTGGCAGAGTGGTGGTGTTAAGGCTCAGCATTGCTAACGTGTAATTTGTAGCACAAAGGCAGTTACCTGTAGGCATAAAACTCCGTATAAAACTGCCATTTTCACACAAGTCTGTAACGTTTTACTGTAGCAAAGCTAAAAAAGCCATGTGTCATTAATGGAAAGCCAATTGCATTGCACAGCGTTATATCAGACTTCTCTGCAAGTGCTGGGTTTAAAATACTCTTTGTGCATGAAGTTCTTCCAGCATTTTGGAACACTTTGAAACTAAAAAATAACAGTTGTCTTGAACTGAATTGATGCTTGCACTTGAGTTATATTTCACTGTCTGTACTACTGGAGATGCAAGTAATAGCATCAGTAGAGAAGAACTGAGCTTTCGAATGAGTCTAACCAGTACTGATTAGAAAAAGGTTGGTTGTTTTCTTGTCTGTATTTCAGGAGTTTGTCAAATTCAGCTTGTCTTTCTAAAGCATCTGACTTAACAAATAAAAGAAAATGCTTTTGAAATAGAAAAGTCTAACCTATCTTTGTTTTCACTGTGCATCTTTCTTTTTTTCCCCTTTCATACTACCTGCAGCAGACTGCTGTGCCAGCAATCTCTGTTCTAGATTTGGTATGTTTGTTTCTTTCTCCTTAATATCTTTCACGTTTCAATTTCTGATATTATTAATAACCATCCTGTGTGCTTTGGATGCTGATTTGCCATCTTTGGGTGTTCAAAAATCATTTTGATACAATAAACAGTAAGTTTACTGTAAGCATGCATTTGAATGTTTCCAGATGTGGTGACTCCTTCCCTGTGTTTCTCTCCTTGTAGACCTTGTGTTCTGCTTGCAGGCCTTGTTTGTTTGTTGTAGCAGTGCTCTAATATAAAAGTGTCTTTAGTGTTTTGTAATTGTGTTTATAAAATATTACTAAGCAGTTCCCATGATCCAACTGTGAGGTAAGATTTCTTCCTTTCCTTCCTTCATCCCCCCTTTCAGGTTTTAATAAACCTCTAGCAACACTATTCCCTTCTGATCTGAAGTGAAACTGTCCTGAGAGCCTAATAATACAGAATGTTTAAACTCTGTTGATAACAAACACACACAGCCTCTTACTGAGGAAGCCCTGCGATGGCTAACATACTATTTCAGCACATGCTGAAACCTGCTGTGGGTAGGTGCTAGTTTTCTCATTAAAGTAAAAGTTGATTGTGAACTCAGAAATTACTTCTGAACAAATACTTCCATGTAGGTCACATAAACATGCAAGTTACCATATTTCAGTTTCCTAAATTTTGGTTTCAAATGGTTAATGCTGTTCTCTGTCATCAAAAACATGACAGGCTTTCAAATTGGGGCAGCAACTGCTGTGACTTCAGTTAATTCTGTATTTTATTGCTCTCATTGGAAATGGGTACATGGAAAAAAAGTTTTCTCTCTCTGGATATAGAAATATATTGCACTCAGAAGATGTTCTGTATAACTGATATGCTAGTTTGGAAGACGGGTAATGCTTTTGCAAGTCCTGTTGGTATAATTAATTTGTGCTGCTGGAGAAACCCGTAAGCATCAGTGTTCAAAACATGGATTTGAATATTCAGCACTGCTTTATTTAAAAAAAAAAATCACTTAAAATGCATACTTTGGATAACTTAGTGACTTAGTATATATGAAGTATTCAGTATTGTGTCTATGTGGTACATCCGTGTTAAGCAGTTGACAGCAGAGGAAGAGGTGTGAAGCATGCAAGCTTTTTGAATTAATGGACAAGCCAGGAGTCGTGGAGTTTTCAGACCTGGCATCTGGCAGTATTTTTTCTTATTGCTACTCATGTATTTTTTTTCTTTGCTTAAGCCTTGGTCTGTGGAGCTGTGACCAGGTAGATAAAGTTCTTTACCAAGCAGCCTGTAAACTTCTGGACCTTTCTCCTGCAGAAGGTTGGGAAGGCAGACAGTATCAGCAGCCTCAAAAACAGGTTAGACAAATTCCCAGGCACTGCTCTTGTAAGGAGCTAATGGACACGCAAGGGTACCAGCTGACATCTGCAGCGCAGCGCTGAGTGCTGGGGACACACTGAGAGGAACGGACCGCAGGAATGGTGCGGCCCCCCTCGCCCTCGTCAGACATGGAGTACTGCGTCGGGTGGGAGCTTGGTCTGAATTGCACCTTGTTGTGTGCAACCCAAACACACATCCTCACGCGCTCTGGCCTGCCTCGCCATCGCAGCGCTCCCTGCCTTCGTCTGAAAGCTCCAAGGTAGAAGCTAATTTGTGAGTCATTAAAGGAAGTGCCCTCTGTAGTGGTTGGTGGACTCCTGTTTCTGCCTTGTATGTCATTTCTGGTCTCTCTCCTAGGTGTTATGTTTAGACTAGACTCTGACTTGGATGACTTGTCTTCCATAATAGTACATAGTAGCACCTCCCCTATGGGACAGGCTGAGAGAGCTGGGGTTGTTCAGCCTGGAGAAGAGAAGGCTCTGGGGGGACCTGACAGAGGCCTTCCAGTACCTGATGGGGGCCTACAGGAGAGCTGGGGAGGGACTCTTCAGAAGGGCATGGAGCGACAGGACAAGGGATGATGGCTATAAACTGGGAGAGGAGAGATTTAGGCTAGATATTAGGAAGAAATTCTTGACTGTGAGGCTGGTGAGACACTGGCACAGGTTGCCCAGGGAGGCTGTGGATGCCTCCCCTCCAGGAAGTGTTCGAGGCCAGGCTGGATGGGGCTCTGGGCAACCTCATCTGGTGGGAGGTGTCCCTGCCCATGGCAGGGGGGTTGGAACTAGGTGATCTTTAAGGTCCGTTCCAACCCAAACCATTCTATGACTCTGTAATTATTATGGTCCACATGTTGACATCAGTTCCTACATGGAACCCTGCCTAGTTTTCCCTTCTTTCTTTAGTTAATATCACAAGAAAATACAACAAAACAGTTCTAGCTCCCCTTTAATTTATTTGTAAGTATTTTCTTAAGTAAGTTTGAATAGGGGTATTTGCTATTAAGCAAAAAGGTATCCATGTAGTAATTTGGGATCAGGAATTGCTGTGTTTAGAGTTCTTCTCTAAATGTGACTGTGACAAGGTCAAGGAGTTCTGCATTTTTTTATTCTGTGCAGTTTTTTTTTTTTTTCTCCAAAGAGGAAATTGATTCTCTTCCATGAACTCTTCTGAATTAGTAGCTGTCTTTCCTTTTGACATCATCATCTTCCCTGCAAAAATAATGTCTTTTTACTAAACAAGACAGACAAGTTCTTAATGCAAGTAGGCAAATAGGTTCATTACTTTATTCCCTACTCTACATGACATACTGAGCTTCATCTTTATGTAACTTTGGGTTAGGAGTTACAAAAGTTTTAGTTCCACATAAGGGGAATTGACTCAGAGGTAGCATTGTCCAGTACACATTTACCAGACTCCTGTCCAAATGAAATTAATTATTTTGTTGTTTAGCTTTCATGCCCAAATACAGTGCTTCTTAACACTTCAGGTTGGAGGTGGTTTTGCTGCAGTTTGTTTGCACAGCTGTTCTGGGACACAGAAGGCAAGTGCTTACAAAATGTTATTGCTCAAGGTCATGAGATAGCTGTATGGAAAATGCTATGTGAACTGTAGAAGGAAATAATTACTAGAAAATCAGTTAAAAATAGTCAGATTTTTGTAGAACTGATTGCAAAATTGATTTGAAAGTCTTGGGCCAGTACCTGATACACAGTTCATATGCTTTAAAGCACATTTCCTCTTAATTAAATAGCAGAGAGAGACTTGGGGCGGGGGAACGACATGCGCATGCAAGTTTTCCTTGAATAATCTTATTAAATCTAAATTTCTCTTACTGTCATCATTTTGTGTCTTGAGAGCCTTTCAGTATAAAAGAAGCTGGGTTGGTGAAATAAATGCAGAAACAGAGAAATAGCAGTGTTAAATACAGCATATAGTAAAGGATGCCAGTTGGTGGAAAAGATATTATGAGAAAGAATCACTTGAAAACATGTCACAGTAAGAAGGGAGGCAGCATGTAGTCTGGTTACTTTCTGCTTATGAATATTATTATACCAGTGGATACTTCTATCCATCAAGAGCAGATACTGCTAGCTTCAGAGAATCCAGGAAAGTTTGGGTTGCTGCTCATTTTTCTTATCTGTGCAGCGTGTATCGTAAGCATGGATGAAGCCTGCTGGACGTTTGTTGCTCTTGTGAACCATTCAGTCTGAATAGTCCAAGATTTCTTTGCCTCACTCTCTGCTTTTTCCAAAACACATCTGTTGCAGATACAGCAGGAGATTTTATTTATCTCCTGAGACTATTTGCAGACTTGCTGAGTGAGCCTGTTACTTTAAATGGATTGACCCTTTGACTAATGAGTCGTGATTTTCCGGTGCTTAAATACTAATTCAAAGTGAAAAACCAATGGGCTGCTGGAGCTGTGGGCTGTTGGTTCCAAGTATTTATTTTCACTTTGTTGTGCCTATGAGACTGTGGTTGCTGAAGCAGTCTGGAGAGCGTCACCTCAGTCTTCTGCTAGGGATTCATTATGGCTGCTAAAGATGTCTGTCCGTCTGTTTTTAAGCATGTAGTTCTGTTCATCTCTTGTTTGTTTTTCCCACCGTTTTTTTTTTTTTTTTTAAATAGGGACTTTAGGGAAAGCAGTGTAACAGAGTGTGCTCTAGCAGCTGAAAAAGGTGTTGTTCATCTGTAGTACAGCATTTGCTGCTGAATGAGTTATTTTTAGATACAAATACTCAGGTTATGGGTTTTTGAGCCATCTTACCTGTGCGAGCGATGGAAAATTAAAGGTGTGTCTCTGTTAGTTACAGGACGAGGAGCGCAGACGGCAGCAACAGCTGGAAGAAATGCGCAAGCGAGAAGCAGAAGACAGGGCCAGGCAGGAAGAGGAGCGCCGACAGCAAGAGGAGGAGCGAACCAGAAGAGAGGCTGAAGAAAAGGTTATGGTCTTCTGAGTGCAGCAGGAGTTCTTACAGGCCTCTCCTCTTTAGCCTGGCTAGCCACAGCTCAGTTTGGGGTCATCAGGGGTTAAATGCACTAGCTTAGTAATAAGTGATTGAACAGATCTGCCATTTGTGGTGGCTGGGGCTCAGTAGTACTGCAGAAGTAATGCAGCAGGCATTCCAGCTGAAGGTTTTTGGCAGTGACGGGCTTGCTTTCAGAGCCTTTTGTGAAAGTTGTGGCAGAAATCTGTTGTACCTCCTGGTTTTCTTTAGCCCCCACTGTGACTTGCCTTCCTTCTGTATTACAGTGGCTGAGTGAGTGGTGTTGGGCTTTGCTGTGTCTCACAGATGGCACTTAAAGAAGTGTTTTTGCAGTAGCAGCATGAGAGACAGAAATAGGAAATAACAAGGAGTACTCATCTCCACTCCACTGTGTTTTTCCCATTTTGACTATGGGAGGAAAGGGAACCTGCTAATTGGTTTCTAGAAAGGAAGATTTCAGCGATAGATCACTGTAATCAAATGCATTCTAAAAATTCAGGCTTCTAGGTTGCTTGAGAACATCATATAGAAATTCTCAACTTAATGTATTGCTCAAAAACGGGAGCAAAGCACTTCATTGGTCTCCGAAGACCCTCTTCTTAGAAAAAGGGCAGGTACTTTCCAGACTGAAGTAGCCGTGACTTCAGAATGAAAGTTTTTTGTTAGGTTGTTTCCTGTAAGCACTCTGGGTTGATGAACAGGAGAGAGCTAAGGTGGGTGATAGGTGAGAAGGAAGGAAGGTGTGTCTGGACTCAAATATGTAAACACACTGTAGGATGAAAAAAAAAGAGCTTGCTGGCAGAAAAAAAATCTCAAAACCAGGCTGTCTTGCTTTCTGACAGTGATGCAATGCTACTAAATGACATGTGTATTGCATACCTGGAGGGACATTCGGTGACAGATCTTGACTGAGGTGCTTGTACATCTACAGCACGGAGTTCAATGCCATCTGACCACACCAATGGCTGCAGAGGCCAGTGCAAGGGGATGAGCTTCTTGTCTTTGCTCTTGATAAGCAAGATCAGATTTTAAGAATAAGTGACTCAGATCAAATAAAGTAGATTTTTTTAAAACAAAAACACAAAGGAATGTTCAAAGTGTCATGTATTCCCAGCAGAAGTTTCTGTGTGCTTAGACAAAATATTTTTTTGTAACACGTGGTTTCCAAATACACATTTTCATTTGTTAACAAACAAGCTACAGAATAAATTTACAATGTGGCTTAGACAAGAGCTGAACAAAATTAATTGCTATGAATTCTAAAAACCATTTAAAATCTTGTAAACTGGAAAATGCACGGGAGATATTCCATGGCTTTGTAAATGGCCAGTGGCCTTGTGTAAGTATTATTAGCACAGGATTTTTAGAAATGTGCTTTTTATAAATGTTTTTGTAAAAAACATCATTTGATGTCAGTTTCTAAAAAGCTCTTTGTAATTGGATTTTTATGTGGAAGTAGTTTTCCTGCTATTTATACTTGAAGCTTCGTTAGGAGCCATGTATTCCTGGGCTCTGTTGATTCACTTACATTGCTACAGGCTTATGCAGAATTACAAGGTTCCTTTTAAGATGGTAGTTAATTCCAGTTATTTTTTCTCCCACAGATTCTTTACAGCCTTAGTAAATACACCCATTATTAACTGTAGTTACATATTCAGTAATAAATGCTGGAGTTGCCCTTAGCTCACATAGGCAGATGCGTTTAGATTTACCACTGCCTGTGGCAGATCTAGAAATAACTGCAACGCTGGGTTACAGAGCGAATGCGATTTTTTCAGAAGAGTAAATATTCTCTGTATGAGTTCATACAGCTGCATTGCTCACTGCCAAATAAGGAGACAAAAAAAGATGTTTGTAGCTCTGGTGGAAACTTAAATCTCCTGGACTGAAACGCCTGCCATCCTGACCGCTGCCTTTTTGTTTCCCCTGGACTTGCAGAGGCGCCAGGAGGAGGAGTATTACAACCGCTTAGAGGCTGAAAGGCGCCGGCAGCACGACGAAGCAGAACGAAGATTGCTGGAACCTGACGAGCCTGGTCTGTACAGACCTCCACTTCCACGGGAATATGAACTCCCATCCCCAACCCCTTCATCTAACGCTCCTCCTCCCCCACCTCAGCGAAACACCTCTTACCTCAAAACACAGGTCCTCTCCCCTGACACGATTTATACTGCCAAGTTTGTTGCATACAATGATGATGAGGAGGAGGAGGATTCCAATCTAGCAGGTCAGGATAAGTACTCCAGCACAAGAAAATCTTATGGTGACTTTCCTCCTGCCACCCTTAAGCCACAGCAGCCCTCCCGCCAGCCTCGCCCGGTTTCAGATGGCCTCTTTCTTTCCAACTCATTCCAGTCATCTCAAGTCAATGCCAACAGTACTGCTGCCAAAAAAAGCCAGCCCCCGCCCCCACCAAACAAACCGAGTTTCATCCCTGCCAGCAGCTCTAAAGGTAGACACCATGAAATCCATCTTCTCTACAGAACTGTCCTCGTGTTTTCAACTCTGGTGCTGTAGACCGAATCACTTCCTTTGTGATTTTTTTTCACTTAATCACTATTTTCACTATGGTGATCTAATTCAAATTCTGATGGTAATGTGAACCTCCCCCATTTTGATTGTTTTGATCTCTCAAATTTCCTTGTTCCTTACCCCAACTCTTGAAAAGCAAGAATTAATCTTTCACACAATGAATCAGACATGATTTTAACTGTTACCCACCCAATTCAAAGTACTGTTGGTTTTGGCTTTCACTCTGTATCTTTCAGTGACTTGTGTTGTATGACTGACCACTGCTTACTAGGGGCATCTGGAGGTGTGTCTTACTTGAACACAGGAATCTTCTTCTATTGGGTTCATGAGCAGAGCTCTCTTCTGCTTTCGTTTTTGGTAGCAGGGTTCTCTCTCTTAATAGCGTGTGCAAATGGCTTTAAAATGACCTTTCTAGGAATGGTTCTTAAATTTACAAGCACCAAGAGACACAGAACGTGCAGTAAGTTGAATCCCTTTGGCACCATTTCTGTACTTCTGCTTTGCACAGTGCAGTTTTCTTGTAAAGAGGGATGAAAGTCTAGATTTCAGCTGAGTGCCTTTGTCTTGCTCCGTCCCCCCCTGTTCCACTCCCTGATATTTCTTCGCCTCCTCATCTTGTTTCTCTTATAACTCCAGGTGGGAAGCCATACCGGAGTTAAATTTCAAGTAGAGCTCTAGCTGCTAGTAATTTCAGCACTTTTTTATCTGCAGGGTGCTCATTTAGTTGTATTCATTAACTCAACATTGATTCAGTGTAAAGTTCCATGGTAAATTTTTTTTTTGAACCTGCTGCCATATAGGAAAAATCTTATTTTACTCTTCGGATATGTGTATATCCACATATCTTTGGATATAAGATTTTTTTTGTCTACTTAGATGGCAGCCTCTGCCAGCATTTCCCCTACATCTGTTTTCTTCTTCTTTATCCCGAAGAAAACGGTAGCCACGGCATTCTCCTACTTTGATTCTTTTACTTGTGCTAGAATTCAATAGATGTCTTGACAACCAATTCCAGCGGGTCAGATCATCCTTCTGGAATGGAACGGTTAGTAAGTCACCTGAGAAAGCAAGGGAAGGGGTTTACACTGGCTTCTAGCAGAACGGCCAGCTTGTTGAGGAGATTCAAGTCTCAATGACAGATGTGGAAGCCTGCATATGGCATATTCTTGTTCCACTTTTTGGCCACCTAAAGCATTATGGAAAATACTTGATCTCTTTAAACAGAGGTATGGTGTTCTCTCGCCACAGGGAGCATGCTACAGAACAGGTTCCGTTTATCAGAAGCACTTCTAATGCAGCTACAGGAGTGTATGAATACGATTTGGAATGTGTCTGAGACTACACAAGTGCACAATACTCTGAGCTTCCTGCCTGCATCCTGTTCAGCTAAGGCTCAAATTGTTTTCCAGCAAGGTATCTTGTTCTTTGCAGGGCATATTTGCTTCTGATGCAGACTGCTTCCAGGACCAAAGAGAAGCTCTGCACAGCACTGTGTATGTTTAGTGTTCCTGAAGGGTCATTAATAATTACTGCCCGGCTGATACTGGTGATGCTTAGGAGTATCACTCTGTGGGGTCAATGTAGTGCCCTAGTTGCATTTAAAGAAGAAAAAATAAAAGTTTATTTAACCTGGTGTTGCCTGTGAGATTGCTTGATTTAGTGGCCCCTATGGATTCCACAGACTTGTCAGTCGCTCCTCTCCTGTTCTATCATAGTTTCCAAACCTTAGAAGAAGATGAGGAAAGGCTTCTGCTGTTCATTGTCTAGTCATTAGGTGGGAATATAAATAGACGTGCTGCATGGTGTCTGCTGTGTGCTACATTACGAATGCAGGTATTTGTTACGTGCCTACGGTGCACCCAAGTCCACTGATAAACCCAGAAACAGTCATCTCAAATCGTATAAATAGCCAAAGCAGTCTAGTTTTCAAACTCCTTATATTGCACAGAATTAATGAGTTACAGATTGACAACTATACAGAAAAGGTTGTCTTTAAACACTATGACTGTTGCCAGCTTCTTTTTCGGAATATTCTGAAACAGGCTTCTGACATGGAACTTTTGTACTGTATGTCTGTACTGACTCTTTTGTTCTTCCAGAGTACTTTCTTTTTCTAGAAATTCTTACTTGAAAATGACTCAAGTGTAAAAGTGCCTTCCATCACAACACATAAGCTTCCAAAGGCCCGTTCTTCCCTTCCTTATTTGGCACTTTGAAAGCTATACGTGTAATAACACTAGAACCATCCATCACGAGTTGTCACCACTGCTCTTGCTGCCTCCCATCCTCCAAAACCCAGAATGCCATTTCGTGTTTAGTTGTATTCCCCAATCCTGCTTTCTGTTAACTTTTATGGGAAGGTGAATCTCAGGAAAGTGAAATGTTCAGTGATACTTTTTGTGTGTGCATTTCCCTGGAAAACAGTCCGAAGGACAATCTGCAAAGACGTGGTTAGGTTTTTGGTAACAGTTAAGGAATGTTGTAGTGTGATGCTTCGCCTTTAATAACCTAATTCATGAACCATACAACTAATTCTGAATACTCTTATTCCATAATTTTTAAAATAGCCATGAGAACAGGTTAACCTCACCTGATTGCTCAAGCTTCTCTGAAGACTGCCTGCGTAACGTACAAAGCCGTTTGCACAAAATGCAGAATTCACTGTGCAGTTTGCCATCTCCCATCTCGCTGACTCTTGTTACATTACTGTCCTCTACAGCTCTTCTCTGTTCTGAGTGCTAACTCTAGTAAACCACGCTTCTGCAAATTTTGCTCTCGTAACCTTCTTCCACTGGGTTGCTTAAGACCATTGGCTCTGCCACCTAACCAAGGAAAAAGGCAACACCAAAATCAAAGCTACTGCTGGAAAGCAGGTGGAGCATATGGAAACTGATCTTTCAAAGTAGGGAAGGGTGGTACTTGTCTGAAAGGAAGAAAATTCTTCATACAACTGGCATACTTAGTGTGATTCGATCCACCACAAATACTCAGTGAAAAATATTTAGCCAACAATGTGCTCGCGAGATTGGCATGTATTGCAGCCTCGTACCGTCTCTTTTATTGAGTGCTTGTGAGAAGTTACGAATACCAGTGGAAGAAGCAAACATTTCCTTCTGTACAGAATAAGGTTCACAAGACATAACGTGTGCAATACTTGAGACCAGAACTGTCTGAAGACAAATCTGACACTTAATTTTTACGCTTTTTGACAGTCATTAAGAGAACATGGTCTTGAATGCAGTTTAAATCAGTAAACTTTTTGATTGGAAAAAAAAAGGTTTTGTCTTGTGGCCTTTAGAAAGAATTAATGTAATGTGTAAAACCTGTGTGTTGTATCAGCTTAAACTAAAGGTGCAGTGCTGCAAGATGCTTGCTTGAAATTTAAAAAAAAAAAAAAAAAAAGGGGGGGGGGGTTTCTTCTTAATAAAACCACTCAAAT
>VXAV01007101.1:19619-37175 GCA_013399715.1 Alectura lathami | reverse complement strand
AGCGCAGTCGTGGTGATGCGGGGGCAACCCTGGGTCTGTGCGGGGACTGGGGGAGGAGAGGCTGGAGAGCAGCCCCGCAGAAAGGGATCTGGGGGCTCTGGCTGACAGCAAGTTGAACGTGAGCCAGCAGTGAGCCCTGGCAGCCCAAAGGGCCACCCGTACCCTGGGGTGCATCAGGCCCAGCACTGCCAGCCGGGCGAGGGAAGGGACTGTCCCGCTCTGCTCTGCATGGTGCGGCCTCATGGGTTTGGGTGGTGCTGTGTGGGGACAGCAGCTGGAGCCAATGATCCCTGCGGGTCCCTTCCAGCTCTGGATAGCCTGCGGTTCCATGGGAATCTACCACGCAGTCTGATGAAGGGGAGGGACTGGGGTTGCGTTAGAAATCAGTGCTCAGAGTTGTGACCATCTGTCCCAGTGCTGCTGCTAGGGTGGGGTTCCAGCTCTTTCTGCAGACAGCACTAGTAGAGAAGAACAGTCTTGTTCCTACACCTTTGAAGATCTCTATCATTGCAGCCTAGGAAATTGCAAACTTATGTGATTATTTGTAAATAAATATCTTTTCACTGGGGGCTATAGGTCTGGAATATGTCCAGAGATGGTTTGTAAAGCAAAAGCAGTTAAAATTTTGTACATATGCATTTTCACATAAGCAGGCAAAATGAATGGAAATATATGTAATAAAGAAATATTAATTTCATTTTAATTTTTATGTTCTTTTGGACAAATCATATTATGCTGAGGAGATTGGGGGTTGGTAGTCTTTTGATTTCAGGAGATTGAGGAACAATGGTGTGTAACAATGAAAACTATGATAATGAAGTAATGTTCATCAGATTCATATTTATTTCCTTTCTACTTCTGTGGGTTTGCATGTTTGTTTGTTTTTTGTTGTTGTTGTGTTGTTTTGTTTTGTTTTGTTTTGTTTTTTCCTTAGACTCAAGAAGAAAGAATAGTTGTCCTGGAAACTGAGAATGCTGCTCTTCATCTAAAACTTGCAGTGGTAATTATTGTTTGTTTTTCTAAAGAGAATTCGTGTGAAAAAAAAAAAAAAAAAAAAAGAAAGAAAAAAAGATGCTGAAGTTTACCTTCCTATTTTCATATTTTGCATCTCCCTGTTGGGGAAATCTATGATAGGATTAAGGCTCAGTGTTTCCTTATTATTTTAAGTCATAAATAGCAGCAATAACAATAGACTGCTTAAGGAAGTAGAAGCTGGGACGTGTTTAAATAACTGCCATTGTTTAAAATCTGCACAAGTGAACTGAGGGAATGACTCTGCAAGCATTAGTATGGAATTTTGTTTCCTGCTTGCAAGGAAAATGTTTGTCTAAAAGACAAGGGTAGGTTTTGAAGGAGTACTTTGTTGATATCGTTAGGATGATATTTTAAAAAGGACTGTTCGTGAGCCACATTTCGTTGTAAGTGAACAAAGATGCCCTACTGCATGCCTTAATAGCACTGGCGCTAGGCTTGTCTAGAAAAGGCAGCGTTGTTGCGGAAGTCGCTTACAGAGCGCACAGCAGCAGTGGATGCCCTCATTTCCCTGTATCCTTCTTCAGAAGGATGTGTTGCTTCCAGGCCGTTACTGAAACAAGCAGTGGTCTGTGATGATGTTTGGTGTCTTCAAAGGTAAGACTTCAAAGATTTAGAGAACGTGGAATATTTATGTACACCTCTAGACCAGAGCCAGCTGTGAGAATTAGTTGCAGTAGGGTCTGTTGGCCAAGAGTTTCTAGTCTGCTCTGAAGCATTAAATGGTTGGTGACCTCAGGAGAGCCACTCGCCCTCCCTGTGGGTCTGTTAACACCTGTGGATGAAAGCAGGTTGCACATTTTTCAAAGTCTGGTTGGAAGCCAGATGGTACATCTGAAATGAGTTTTGCTAGGTATGCAGAAGAATACTGTAATTTATTCTGAAAAAGACAGTTTCTGATTTTTTTTTTTCCTGCTTTATTGTATTTACCAAAAATCTTAAATATTTCAGCTCTCTTCTTACTCTCACAGACACAAGTAAGAAATTCTTATAGTCACTAAGGTGCATCAGATGTAGGACATAGTTATCTGAGTATTAGAAAATAAAGCCTTGTTTATCATGGATTTGTGTGTCCTGGTTAATTGAGTTTTTAACTGCATTATCAGGAGTCCCTGTTGCACACCAGGGAGTGCGCACCAAGTTCCTGCTGTCCGTAGGGGGAAGGGTGCTGTGTACATACCAAAACGCACCTTGGATTTATCGTGCGACTGCAGACGAGCTTTGTAAAACGTTTAATCCGCTTTACCCTGAAGAGTTTTCTACTCACTGCCTGCTATCACAGCACTCGCAGAGCTGGCAGCTCTAGCTGGTGCTTGCGTGAGGACCCTTCAAGAGCTCAGCGTATCTCTGGGGGGCACGTTTCCCTCTGCTTCCTGCACCTCCCCAGCTACCCCTCGGATTGATGCTGTGTCTCTCATTCATCCCCCAGCTCGGTGCCACTTCTGTCACCTGCTTTTGTTCCGCCCTTCTGCCTGGCCAGAAGCAGCAGGGGTGCCTCTCGCCAGCTCTGTCCAGGTGCTGGCTGGAGCCCGCCAGCTGGAGGCATGCACACCTCCAGGAGCTGTGTGCTCTGTGGGGACCTGTTGCAGGAATGCAGGGGAAACGGAGGTCTCAAAATGCTGTCAGAGGTGACTGAAACTGGCAAAGGGTGCGGGAGGGGCAGACACCGTGTGATCGCGGAAACCTTTTTCCTTCAGGAAGCACTGTCAGATATGTATAGCGCCAGGTTCCCTCCAGGGCCAGGCCGTTTGAATTGCCGTCTGTATGGACCCGCTTTTCCATCCTCAGCGAGACGTGTAGCTGCTGGAAGAAAGTACAGCACTGTTTTTGACTGGTGGTGGTAACATTGGCATGCTCCTTATATTCCTGCAGGTGCTCATGTCTTCCAGCACATTTTGCAATAAACTGAAACAACGTCAAATGATCAGTGCAAATACTTGGTGGTCAGCCTTGTGCTGGTGTTACTGCTCAGGTTGTTACTTAAATACACGTAAAAGCCTTTTGATTCTATCTCGCTGATTTGCTCCAGCAATCTGAAAATGTGAGCTACACTGACATAAAGTAGTTTTACCTTAATCGAAGAGTGCCTGTTTAAAAGAACACTGATCTTAATTGGAGGAATTTCAGATTGTGCAATGTTGCACTGTGTCTCCTGGGTTTTTTGCTTGTGGAACAATACTACTGCCCCTTCTGATCTGCCGGTGGAGCTGCCTGAGTCACTGAGCTGAAACAAGTTCAGTCGCAGAGATGGGGGCTAATAGAGGTCTCACACTTGCTTGTAAAAGCAAACTGGATTTGTTTTGGCTGAAGTGAGATAGGGAGCTTTGAAGACAAACTTATGAAGACAGCTTTAAATTAGGATTTGCAGTGTAGATTTTTCTCTGTAAGTTGCACCAGCCTAATAAAGATGTTATCTCCTGCTCTAGACCTAACCTTGCCTTTCTCCCTAAGACAGGCATGAATAAACAGCACTGCCGCTGTTTTCTGCAGCCTTGTACATTAATATTTAGCAGTGTGCTGTAAGGGTTGTTACTGAACCTAAACAAGCCAGGTTGTTTCTCTGCAAATTTGTCTCTGCCTATTTGGAAATGCATCTGTCTGCCTGCTTGCCCCTTGCTTTTTGTTTGCAGCTGGTGAGGTCCCGATCCTGCAGACTTCCACACATAAGGCCAAGTCTGCCAGCATGGGTCTGCTGGCAGAAGTGAGACTGCAGTCTGGAGAAGGCTATTAAGTAGTTTGGTTACACTTCTGTTTATAATAAAGTTGATTATGAGAAGTTTTACAGTCAAGTTTATGGCCTCTCATGGATGAGCACAGATTTGCAAGTTCTGGCCCACAAAGAATTCTGATGAATGGAAAAACTTTAACAGAGGAAACCTCAAAACCGCAGCAGCATTCTGCAGTGAAGACAAACCTGGCAGTGGCCGTGATGAGAAGCTGACTGCGGTGAGGGCAGAACTGACCATTCCTCTCCTCCATGTTGGGAAAAAGGAGGGTCAGGGGGAACTTGTGCAGGGAGTAGAAAACCCAAGTTGTTAAACATGCGTTTGGTTTTAGCTAGCGTAAGCTTATTTAATAACAAGGCTTTTATATATCTGTATGTATACATGCTTAACTTTCCACGTGATTAGAGCTATTAATTCTGTCCGCATTCTTGTCAAGCATGTTTATAAATACTGCATCTGAGTAAGGGGGGTCTTGAAAATCCCTGCAGTAAAGCATATGGATGGTGATGTAGAAGCTGTCTCAACTTCTGGGAACTTGAAGCCTGCACTAAAAGAGTTACTTTAAAATCATCTCTTCCTGCTATTTATTTTCCATGGAAGCACTCTTTATATTAGCACTAAGGTGATGTTTAGGACCTCCAGTTGCATTTGTAAATAAAAAGCCCATGAAAAAGTTTGTTTAGACAAGTGAAATATTTTTCTTGGAAAATATAATTTTTCTTTACTCCAACATCTCCCAAACATTGCATTGTTGTTTTTGCAGCTCTCATCTGTAGTTAAACTTCAACTGCAATTAAACCTGTTTAGCTTTTACCTATCCTCATCAGGTGAATGGAATTAAATCAAAGTCCTTCATGTGAGTAGACTTGGCTCTTTTGTGCCATTGTACTTTTCTGTTCTCTGTTAATTTAAATAACAGGGAACCCCAGTCACAGAATTTATGGTCTGAAGCGACTAGGAAATAATTATGTGCTGGACACAAGTGCATTCCAAAAAAATAAGGAAAGAAGCTATCAGTACTGGTTAAGGAAACGTAGATGTCAGTAGGCTGCTGGGAAAAGTAGTTGAAGAAGCTGATTTTAAGTACCAGAATTGTCAGTAAATGACAAAAATGCAGTTTTTAAATGTAATACAGCCTCTGTCATGTTGCAGAATTTCATAAGCACTCTACATAGATTTCATTCGTGTGTTCTTGTGTGTAAATATTTACAGTTGCACTACTTCTGCTTTTGATTTCACCATCTTAAAAAGCTTGGCCATAAAAATTGGTTTTGCATACTAGGTTCTTTCAGATTACTAGAAAGCATTCTTCTCTGCATCCCTTACAAATGGCTTTGGTTGCTCTGATCTCTGAAGAGCCAGCTTGGTGCTCGACTGGCACAATTTTGCACTGCTGCAGCCTTACTGAATGCGGTGGAGTCAGTGCTGGCAGAAGGCTGAAGCCATGAACACTGAGCTGGTTATAACCAGCTCCTCTAGGACTTCAGCAGTTGATGGTGTGCCCCCTGCCCTGTGTTACATCTTGTGAGAGAGCTTTCTGCATTAATGCCGTCACCAGAAGATGCTGATCTGGTGCCAGCAATGTGACTGGTCCCTTTCCCTATGTGAAGGCACAGTTTTAACTTAGATCCACCTCAGGCATAAGTATGGGGTTCTAGGTACTGCAAAGAGGCTTTAGTACTCTGATGTTGAGGTTTTGAAGTGTTTTTTTTATTTTTTTAAACAGTATCAAGGGTTGGCTGGAAGAAGCACTAATGAAGTCTTGCAGCTCTACTCAGCTCACGGGCAGCAGCAGAAATTGCAGAGGAGTTCTGTTGTAACCCACCTATATGAAGCAATAAAGGTAAAGACGTTTAGTAATAATGTAGGCGTAATCTATGCCATAAACGTATGCATGCTTATGAAGTGCAATCAAACCCAGAAAATGGTCGGATTTGCCAAGTGTAGCAGTGTCTGAGTTAGCTTAAAACTTGCAGTGGCTTTGCTGCAATAGGCTGCAAAGTTACCTGAGAAGCTGGTAAAGGTGGCTGCTCCAGGATCTGTGTACAGCCTGTTACCACTACCTGAAATGGATGTTTTTGTGGTCAAAACCTTGAATCCCTGGTACATGACGAGCATACAGACATCTCGTAGGAAACAAGACTTGTTATCTACTTTAATGGGATGAGCCACGTCCTAACAACAGCATTGGTGAGCTCCACTGATTTCACTGGGAGGTTTCCTGTTCTGGAGGACATCAGAAGCAGAAGCGGTTCCCTGTACACTCAGGTTGCCTTAACTTGCAATGAGGATACTGGAACGGTTCTCTCAGCAGTAGCACGACAACATTTCCTTTTGTTGAGGTGCCTGTCTCTTAAGTGTCTCCACAGAATAGTGAGTTCCTTTTAGGGACGCTTACAAACGTCAGCTTTTCTCAGGGTAGCACTGAGTAGCTCAGGGTAGCAAAAATAGCTCAGGAAATAAATCTCTTTCAGGCAAAAGGATTTAGCTTAATCACAGTGGTGCTTCTTGGTACTTCTTGCAGTGGTGTTTTATGTTTTAGGTTAGTTAGAATGGCAGAACTGCTTGTGGTGCCGTGTCAGTGGACTGAGGTGGTTTACCATCACAGATCAAAGAGTGCTAGGAGAGAGTGAAGCTCTCCAAATACAAGTGTAAATTAATGGTAATCCTATAGCTGTAATTAAAAAAAAAAAAATCAAATTGTTCACAGTTATGTTCTGAGAGGGAGAAATACAGTGATTTTCTCACTTCAATTTGGTTTATTATTTCGTCAACAGAACTAGTCAACTAATTCAAGGTCAGTACCACAACTGGAAGAATAAAAGTAATCATGAAGTAATAAGGCTGACTAGTGAAACATCGCAGTGCTTCTGTGAGATGTTTCGTTAAGTTCACCTTGTCGATGGTCCTTTCCAAGACTTAGATGTCTAGAAGTCTTCTAATCCTAAAATAAAAAGAATTTATTTTTTACTTTATTTAGACTTAAAAGTGAATGCAAGCTGTTCGCACAAACATGTAAAACTCACATAATGTGTGTTATGCTGAGTTACATTAATAATAGAAATATTTTTGTGGACAATAAAGGTTTCTGATCTTTTCAAAATATATGGGTTCTCATAGGAAGGCATAGAACTGGCTTGCCTAAGGAATGAGCTAGGAAGGACCTCAGCAAATACCTCCTGACCGAAATACTGAAAACGAATGCAGGAAGGGATGCGTGGATCACGGATTTACATTGCTAAGTCTGGGTGTGTCTTGTAAGTGGACAGAACACCCACACTTATTTTTGTTTGATGAAATAAGAAATATATTTTGTTATACCTGAAGCTGTGTGATGCGCATAGATTAAGATGGTTAGGATCCTTGAAGTCTTGGTGGAATCTTTAGGAAGTGACATTGATGAATGTCTTGCAGAATCCTTCCCTAAACGTGTTGAAAGACAAACGCCTAAAGGCTTCCTTTCATCAAGAGAAGTTCTTCCTGATCGTGATATCTCTCCATAATTATTTGCATTGTGGTTATATTGATTCTTCCTTAACTGCTATTTTTGTGTTTTTATAACATATTTTTTCTTCTTGCTGAAAAGAGGCTTAAGCAAGACATGAAGAGCCTCCATTCATTTGCTCTTGAGCTTTCAAAAGACTTTCAGCATCAATGCAAGGCTTCTCTTTACCAAGTTTTGGCAGCAGTCCAAGGGATACAGCTACAGAGTGAAGCAATGCACAGTAAGGCTCCTTGCACTTGCGTTTCCGACATGTAACTTCAGCAATGTCAGTGTTCAGTGCTAGAAACGTCCAAAGACTGGGTTTGGTGCTGAGATGCAAGCACTTGTTGGTCGATGTCAGACTCATGTTGGAGTCCTGAGGTGTCAGAAAGAGTACAAATAACCGCGCATTTTCTCAGGGCAGTATGGCTGATCATTGTTGTTTAGCTTTTGTCTAGATTGCGGCTGATAGTAGACTGCTGAGTTGGCTCAGCTGTAACATCTTTAATCTGAAGCTCTCAGGCTTGTTACGATGACAATTTTAGAACAGCTGAGTAAAGAACTTGCTTTAGCTGCAAGCTGCCTAATTTTGAGTGTACCAGAAAAGGACTCGGGTGGTTTCAGAGATTTCTGAAAATAATATCTGAATTGAGGACAGACTAGATTTTTAATATTTCTGTGTATTTAAGGAGAACATTTTGCTTTCACATTAAAACCAGGTCCTCATTCATGTGTATGTGTAAGACAGAGCCTGCAACGCACGGGTGCTCTCTGCTCTCATCGTTGAGGACTGAGCGCATTGGTCCTGTACCTGGGTCTCTTGCCGTGGATCTCTGCACCACCTTCCAATATTATTGATTCTGGTCTTTCTCAAATGTTTTAGATGAGAGTGTTAAGGTTACATTATAACCAGAATTGCCATCCCAAAATTCTGTATAAGCTTCCTGAACAGAAAGCCCACAGTGTGTATTCCAGGGATAGTATATGTTATCAGTCATGTGTTATCAGTTTAATCCTAAAATAGAGATTGAAAATTAGAGAATCATAGAAGAAATATTTAAGCAGGTTAATTTTGAGGCTGTAGTGGATGTACAGCAAACTATAAAACTTTACTGTAATAACTGAGTAGTCCCTTGCTTAGAAATATTTTGGTTATCATCTGAAAATAAGGCTATCGCCATCTTTCCCAGTGAAATATAAATAGCAGTAATTCATAAAAGAGAGGTGTCCCTTATTCTTTAGTTATAGGCCTGTTTCATGAGGTGCTGTTGGAAAACTCATTTTGTGAAGTCCCATTTTTTTCTTCCAGTGTTTCAGATAAAAGCTTTTGATCTTGAGCAGTCCCTACAGGAGATGACAGAGAGGTATGAGAAAGAAAAGCAGAAGAGGCGAGCTCTACATAACAGCTTAGTTGTAAGTATCTTGAATTGCATCTTATTTTGATGTATTTACATCCATAATTTCTTCACCAATGAAACTTCTCGTGGATATGTCACTCCCAACTGCCACTTTCTCTTTGTGGTGCATTTCTTTGCTGAGACACATTTGTCTTACAGTAAACACCGGTCCATTCTTTTTACATGAGCATCTTCCAAATGCATTCCTGAGATTACTGCCCTAAAGAATATCATCCATTTTGAATAGTGAGCAAAATATCGGTTTCTTCTCCCTCTTCTCTAAATTTGTAGCTTCTGGAAAATACTATTTCTTATCTGGCAATTCTTCCACAATGTGAAATTCAAGGTAAATTACTTCATGTTCAATTAAGCAGAAATGTTCCTCTGAAATTGTTGCAGAATTCTTTAAACAATCAATTTAAAATTACAAATTGTCTTCCTTTTATTTTTCCAAATACTTCTAGCTGTACCTGCTCAGGCATTAGTGATGGTTCACTTGGGATTAATATTTTTCCTTTTTGTTCTTTAACTTTAATCTTTCTTCCCATCCCCACAAATGAGAAGTTTTGGGTTGCCTGATTCAGGACCTGATTTTTAGACAGATAAGCAACATTCAGAGAAAATTCTTCTGAGTGTTTGTACCTGGGAAGAAGCATCTCTTTTTTGAAAAGTACTTACCTTCCAAAATCTGCCTTGTGTTGCAGTCTACCGAGAGGATATCTCCCAAGGCAGTGTGGGGAGGTAATGCCAGCATTCACTAGTCATCACAGGCAAGCTGCTTTCGGTAATTCAAAATGAGAAGGAAAACAGCAAGTTAGGTAAGCAAAAGTCTGAAGCAGCCTAGAGAGAAGTTTTGGTACTGGCTTTTTACTCATGTTTAAACATCCATTGGAGAGAAAAAGGAACAAAATGTTTTATATCCCACATCTTTCTTAGGGCAGGTGGAGGAGAAATGCAGTGTTTCATACGGGCTGTTGAGTTAATGCAAGTGAAAAACCTCAGGTGAAGAGGATGGAGAGTAAAGAGGGGAAATGGCTCAGACTGAAAGCATCTTTTGTTTTTCATATGGACTGGAGAAGGCTACACCATTGTAGAGCTCTGACGAGATTATATTTTCTCAATTAAAGTTAAGAGAAAGCAAATGATACTGATAGTATTTTTCTCTCCACAGAGTCTAAGGCCAAGGTGTTGCAAACACGTGCTTGCTTTCTTCAGCACGTTCGTGTCTGCAGGTTGTGTGTATTTGTCCTCTGCAGTACTCTGTGTTAAATCATGTTAATATTCTAATTCTAGGAGCTGAGAGGAAATATCAGAGTCCATTGCAGGATCCGACCATCACTGCCTTTTGATAATGCTGCTGGACATTCAGTATCACAAGACAGGTAATTTATTATGGCTGATTTATTATGTCTTGTCTGACTCCTAGTTAATGTAAAGAGAGAGCGATAGCCCATGTATGTGAGAACAGTGTTCTATATGTGTGAGGAGACTGTGACAGTATCATAAAAACAAAAATATTCTTTCTTCAATCTCCTGCTAAAATGGCATTAGCCAACCTTATCCCTTTGTCTAAAGCTATGTCCACCTGAATAGAAAGCCGTAACAGTTCAACAGTCCAGAATTACCTGTGGTTTGGCAAAAGTGACACAGCTGCTGTCAGTGCAGAGCATATTCACTGCACTGCACAAAGTCTGGGGCACGGTGATGTAATAGCAACTGTCAGAAACCACAGGCAGGGAAGCATTCTCAGCACTACAGTGGTTTTGTAATGCTAAAAAATGGGATTGCTGTTGGCACAAACACTGGGAACTCTATTCCAGTATAATTTGGCTCTGCATCCCTGATTTGTAATGCGCTTCCTGTAACTGAAGTGTCAACACAACCCAAGGTCCAAATGGAAAAGAAGGATTAAGTGCAAGTATGTGCCATAACAAGCCATTCACCGTAGATGACTGACATGAAAGAAGGGAAAACTAGGTGGGTGGCTGGAAAACAGTAATATTATCATCTGACCTGTCAGAAAATGACTAATTTGGGAGTTTATTTTACTTCTTCCTGACTGGTTTTTCTAAAAGAGTACGTACAGTGTTTTAAAGTTTGTTCATATTTGGCAAATCTTTAGGGAAAAAAAATAGAATTGTTTTAATTAAAATAACATAAAAATGCCAGACAGAAAAATCCAAGAGCCTGAAGGGGAAACCTGCATTAGCCTGTGCTTGCTATACCTGTGGAGGAGCCAACTCACTGTGTTGTTGCTGTATGGAACAGTCAATTAGGTGCCAAATCACGGCGTAAAACAGGATGGACGGGGCCAAACACACAGTTGTTAAGAGAAACTTTTCTTAATGTATCGAAAAGAAATTTAAATAAAACTTACTTGTGAAGCGAAGGACTGATTCTGAAAACCACACATGAATGCATTTGTACACTCCAGCATTCCCGGTCATTTTTTTGGGCTAGCAATGGTGCTAGCCTGTTCATAGTGTACAATAGAATGGAAATTATGAAAGATGCTCTTTAGACAATGCGTAGCTTGCAGACATTTTGAGCATTTACTTTCCTGAGATGAATGGAACACTGAGGTTTGAAAGCTACCTTTTTTATCCCTGTTGGCATTTCTTTTTTCCCTTACAGGCAAAGAAACTTTTCAGAAAAAGTGGCATATGCTGTTGATGATGTGAGTATATTTGATGGTGAAATTCAAGAGTACCTTTACAGATTCTCATAAAGATAAACAAGAGGGACATGTGAGCCATAGGTTTGAAAAATAGTTGGGTCTCTTTTTTTTTCGGTGCCCAGCTTTGATCTCCCATGGGTGCAACTGCAGGTGATTTGTGCTGTTTCCTGACTCTTTGCAGTGATAATAGCTTGGAGCTGCCGCTGGTGCAGTCAACCGTGAACTGGAGCTTGTGTGTCTGCAGCAGGCAAACTGCTGCAGGCTTCCTGCAATCAGTCCTTCTGAGCCACTTGTATTTACTGCAACCATTTCTAAATTATGTTAGGCCATTTTCATTTTATTGTTAGAGCACAACTGATACATTAGCAGGGAAATATAATATCTCACGGTCCACAACAGCCTACGTGCTACTGCAGGCAAGCATATTTAAGTGTCCTGGCTTAGATCCACCAGGGGAAGGAGAATGAGCATTGAGGCTGCAAATCCAGATGACACTGCAGCATTAGTTGAGGCCATTACCAAGATATAAAATTTAAAAAGGCACGGTAGATTGAGTTAAGGTCAAAGTATTAACTTAGGGTTTAATTTTCTTAGCCACCATGGTTCTTACACCATTATTTATATTGTGATTAGCCAAATTCTCTTCCAAGTATAATGCTTAAAATAGTGCTGAAGTGATCTAAGGTATGTTATGCATTTAAATCTCCCAAATTACAGCTTCATTAAGCAGATCTCAGTTGTATAAAGTGGACATTTATATATACAATTAGAGAACTAATGGGGCACATGAAGAGTCAGCTAAGAACAAATAAATATGTCAGGAGATAATAAACAGGGATCTGTAATAGTAGATGTAATATTCTGGATGCAGTGATTCATTTATTGTACTACAAAATTACCTGACCATTTCTGATCCATTAAATTTTACTGTACGAAGATGAAATTAGGTAATATTTAGGTCTGGGATTATTTCACATAGATAGCTGATATGTTACTATATCTGCATTTTTGCAGGCAAAGCAGTGTCTGCTTGCTTAGTTTATATGAAGCTGTGACCTGGTGAACTTCAGTATGTAAACCTGCTCTTGTGTAAAAGTCTTCATGAGCTATTCTAGGAAAATAAGTATATGCATGGACTTAACCATAAAATGAAATTTCCAAGATCATAGAACAATTTACGTTGGAAAACACCCTCAGGATTGTCAAGTGCAAAGACACTATCTGCCTGTTTTCAGAAAAGATAACGTTGACTTCATATGCTTTACTGGTTTGCCTTGACATTTACTTGGTTAAAATGTTTTCTTGTTCTGATCACCTTACGTGTTTGTATTAGTTTCTTGATGTAATTTTTTTTATCATTTTTTTTTGGTTTAAAGCTCATAAGGGACGATAAGGTACCACTGACTTCTTACAAAAAGCAGTTACTTGAATCTAACAGCAGTAAAGGAAAACAATACTTATTGCCTGTTTCTTTTGCTTTTAACAACAGTAGGTGTTACGCTTGTGGCTAAGCTAAATATGCAATTTTCAAATAAAATTATGGGGATTTATTTGTTATGAAGCAACACAGTTGCAACACAGTCAAAGCTCATGTTTCTGGAAATGAATTAGCCATTTTCCGGGAAAACATTTCTGATTTAAAGGAAATTTTAGATGGATGTGAAGATTGTAATGAAGGTGCTGAGTTTATTCATTTTTCAGTGTAAATCATGGCTGTTGATTAAGATTTTTCCCTGCACCTATGGGAAAATGTTTTATATATGTAACGTGGCCAGGCAGGTATCCACCACAGTCATTTTAGAGCTAATACATGTTAGCAAGCAGAGCTGCATTGAGAACCACAGTCGGAATATAGTCCAGCATACATACTGGAAACTGCAGTGGGGTATTCTGGACAAGCTCCGGTTTGTCACTGTTCCCGGGTTGTGCTGGAGCTCCAGTAGCACTCTGATTCTATTACATCTGAGCTACAACTTCATCACGCCATAACTAGAACAGGGAGAACTACTGTCTCACAGTGAAACACCACAATAGAATTTGCAGTACAAAGAAGCTTTTCTTCTCCCCTGCCAGGAGCTGTGGTAAGACTTCCTTTACACTGCCTGTATGTACACAGAACTTAAGCTTGGGCAGGGTAGTTGTATGTACTTTTTGTGAACTTGAGATTACCTGAATTCAATTCATTTTTTTTCAGTCTTTGAGCTTTTTTCTCTCTTTTTCTTGTCTAGCGATTCATATCATTAATTCTTAAAAAGACATGCACGATCTTTTCTGTATTCTCGCTCATCTTGTCTACAGAATCATTATTCTGATTCTAAGTCTAAAAAATACTTGGGTTTATGTTGGATGTACAGAAGGATATTTCATTTCAGTTTTTGAGCTACTTCATTGTGTTTAAGTTTTCCTTTTGCCTTCTTGTGTATGCCCAGCTACTCAGCATGACAGTGACATCTGTTTGAGCCTTTCTTCTGAAGTTTATTGTAAGATAGTGGTAGAGAGCGAGTACACGCTACACATCTGGCTGAATGTTGCGCAGGGGTTAGGACACTGAGCAGTGCTGGTATTGCCACTACCTCCAGGAAACTGAGCAGATGAGGAGGTGTGGTCTGCTGGACCTGGTCTTTACAAACAAGGAAGACCTGGTCAGGAATGTGTCAGCCTTCGATGCAACAACCAAGAGGTGTGGAGTTCAGGCTCCTGGAAGGAGGGAACAAGGCAAATAGCAGGATCACAACCTTGAACTTGCTTAGGAGAGCAGACTCTGGCATGTTCAGGGATCCCATTGACATGTACAGTCCTGAAGAGAAGAGAGGCCTAGAAGAGGTGGTTTACAAAGATCACTCGCTCCAAGCTCAAAACTGTTCCATCCTGACATGCCGAAAGTGATGCAGGAGTGACATGAGATGTGCATGGGTGAAGAAAGAACTCCCGGCTAAAGTCATATGTTTAANCGCTCCAAGCTCAAAACTGTTCCATCCTGACATGCCGAAAGTGATGCAGGAGTGACATGAGATGTGCATGGGTGAAAAAAGAACTCCCGGCTAAAGTCATATGTTTAAAAAAAAAAAAAAAAAAGCATACAAGAGGGGAAAGGATGTACAGGTGACTCAGAGGAACGTAAAAACACTGTCCAAGTGTGCAGTGATGGGGTCAGAAAAACAAAAAACAATTTGGAGTTGAATCTCGAAACTGACTGAAGAAGGGCTTCATCGGGTATAGCGTAATACTTGAAGTGATGTTGTTGGAGTCCAGCTTCCTTTGGCACAGGAGAAAAGAAGCTGGCTGGTTCCAAGTGATTAATTCCTTTCAAATAATAGCTGTGAAAAAAACAGAGATGGCAAAGAAGCGGCTCTGAATGTCAGGGAAGGTGCAAGATTCTGCTGTGTTCTCAGGGTAGGACTATAGCTGTAGTAGTTGGATACATGAACGCTCCCCAGGTGCTTATCACCACCCCCATCTAGAGGTTTCTTTCCCTGGTGCCTACCCAGTACAAGGAATCCTTTAGGCTGTCCTTGTCTGCCTCAGAGACACCAAGGTTGGCAGTGAAACAGATGAGGAGCAAAGTCTCCCTTTCAGTGGCTGTGCTGTAGAGTGGTGTCCTTGGGAAAGGGGGCAAGAGCCTTTAGCAGATATGCAACAGCAAGTGATGGGAGATGGTAATTATCACAGCTGGAGTCTGTGATCATGTGTCTGTCTCCACTATTCCATATGCCTCATTTAAAATTATTTCTTTGCCTTACTGATTTTCACTTAGTGAAGAGCTCCCCAGGCTTGGGTGTCAGGACAGTCTGTGAATGTTTATGAAGTATCCGTTTGTCCTCTCCATGATTCACATTGCCGTAAAAGAACTCAGACTGGGAGTATTCTGTGAGTCTATGGTGGAAAAAATGTTCTTCCGTATTGCTGTGATACAGCTGTGTGGTTTTCATAGGCACTACTGACAGGGAAACCTGATGATTTTCTGTGTGCCAGCAGCTGTGGTGGATACGTTAGCCCATACAGATCTCCTGAGAAGGGAACTATTTGCTTATATGAAGCTTCTGCCTGCTAACAATGCTTTTGTTTCTATGTTATGCAGACAGGGTTGGTTTCTATCCCATTTCTCACCTTAGGGAAAGCTGGTCTGCAAGTGAATTTGATGTCTGAATCAGAAAGGTCATCCACATCCCTACATGATTTTCCTTTTTTGTTGTTGTTGTTTTCCAGAGGCAGTTGGTTACTGATCCTATTGGAATGTCTGTGTCAGGTCACTGTGTAGCAAAGCGTTGCGCTTACACTGTCCTGCTGCTAAATTTGCCTGTACTGGAATGGGCAATGCAGTTTGTTCTGTAGCAGTGTTGCCATTATTAGATTGACAATGATACGATGACCTTCCCCAGAGAAAAGGAAATACCTGCAAATGTAAAAGCAGAAATTTGACTTTTGTTAGCTGTCTGCATGCGGGGCATACTGTTATTCGGTCATTACTTGCTGAGCTCTTTACTACTTCATTCAGTGGCAATACTGGTTTGAAGGGCATCAGCATGGCACTCTAAGCTGCTTGTTGGAAGGACAGTAAAAGTTTCAGTGCTCTCTTCAAATGCTGTAATACAAGCACAGGTTAGTAAGCTAGGAAACCTCCTTGAATTAGATGAAGTATTTGGTGTGCTGACGAGCTTCCACCTGAATTGTTGCAAGCCCTTATGTTTTATCCTGTTCTCTACAATTAAGCAAGATAGGCCATGAGGAGTGGAAGGGCATAGAATTTGCTACTTACAGCATCCCATATTGCTGTGATTACTCTGGTAATAGTGTCACGAGCTGCTGACATATTTGTCCAACTTACAAATTACTATATAGCCATGTGGGAAGTGGATTCTACTAAAAAATCACAGAAACCCAGCAACTGTGTGACTGCAGTTCTTCCTCACAGTTGTGGGCTAACATGATATGCTATGAAGTGTGCCCCTTCTGCTCAGCTTTAGGCACAAATATTTATGAAAGCAATCTGAAAAGGCAGTGTGAAAACCAGCCTCATAATTAAAAAAAGAGCTCTTTTTGCCTTTTTTCTACCTGAAGTGGCAATTACGGAGGCTGGAGTTCTAGGTTTCTAGGTGCCTGTGGTTTTCTAGGCACATAAGAAGCTTAGGTAATTGGATATTTTTTGTGACCCTAAACTTGCACATTTTGTATCGGTTGTTCTTCAATAATCTCAATGTGTTCTGAGGTCTTTTCTTGGTGTCTTGCTAGCTAACTGCAGTGAAATAAATATTTCAGTTTTACACACGCATATATGACATTAACTGTAAGTATTTTGTTTTTCTTGTAGGAAACTGTCCTTGTAAAGTGTAGCCGTCCTGGTCATGCATCAATAAACAAGACTTTTCAGTTTGAAAGGTGGGTAGTCCTGTGTGGCAGTTCAGATTGCCTGAAGGTTGGCATAGCAAAGGCTAATTTTTGTAGTACTTCTCATGATCCTTGCAGCATGTTGCGAGATGATAGCAAAATGTTATCCACAGTTCCAAGGTGTAGAGGCGAGGTAGATTGTGTGGTTTCAGTGTAAGTCACGAAGTATGACTGAGCCAGAAATCAAACTGAGGACTTGTAAGGCTCCATGTTCAGTCAGGCTACTTAGAACCTACAGTGAACTGGAAATAGACAATTGGGTAGAGCATTGGCATGTAAAAAGTACTCCCCAGAGAGAAAGTCTCTAACGTGCGCACTTCCCTTATCAGATGCCAGAGAACCCACTAGCTGTGGGAGTTTGAATGCACCAGTTGTGATAAGGGTTGTAGCTGGTGTTTGTGCCTTGTTAGACACCAGAGATTCAGCCCCTGAGACAGAACACTGCGGGGAGGCAGGCTGAAAGGTGCCTTGTGTTCTTCCAGAATGGAGCTGAACATCTGAAAACAGCAATGAAGAGTTAATACCAGATCTCCGTAAACTAAAAACTGTAAAATTTTGCCCCATGCTTTTTTTTTTTTTTTTTTTTAATGAAAATTTTGCTTTATAAGCTATGTCTGTACATTGCAATTACCCTGAACTACCCTGACCATCAAAGCCCCCTGGAAACAGGACACGAGTACAATCTCATCCATCCTTGCTGAAGGCAAAACCTGGTTTAAAGTCAAATATGTCCAAACTGAATTATCTGTCCAGGTCTAAACCTAAGTTCTGGGCCTGTTTCAGCCCCACCTGCTGTAGGTTGACTGAACATTGCCAGTTACCCTTTCTTTGAGGCACCCTTCTAAGGTGCTGCCG
>VXAV01007101.1:0-18385 GCA_013399715.1 Alectura lathami | reverse complement strand
GTGTAGTAGCTCAGAGGGAGATGTTTTGCTGTGCTAAGAAAAAAAAATATCATTTCAACACAAATTGAATTATAGCCTGAGCTGGTTAAGATGCAGGACTTGGTGCTAATGAATATTTCATTGATTGCAGATGACAAATGAAGCAGAGAAAAGTGTCTGGAAGTGCTTTTGCTTTTATATTGACCTTGAAGATGTGATGTGCAAAGCTTGCTGAAGCATGTTCTTGTATGCATGCAAAGCAAGGATGGAGTATTGCTATTCAGCATCTGTGTCCTCCCCATGAGAACTGTGCCACATCTCCACATATCTGTCGGTTTCTCAGTTTAGTATGACAGCACGTCAGTGGAATGGCAAGACAATAAGTATTTGTCCATCAAGCCAGGAAAGTGCTCATATCCTGATTAAAGAGAGCACAGCTTACAATTAGACTGCGGAACACATTGCCACAGGATGTTACTCCTGGCCAAGAATTCAGAAACATGCAACAAGAAACTGAATGCAAATGCTAATAGTATTCTTCTGAGGCAAGGATTCAACTCATGTTTCAGCTTCGAGACCAGTTTAGCGCTGTTCAGGATTAGGACGAGACAGAAATGAATTACTCTGTCTCCAGCCACCACAGTGTTTCTTGCTTCTTCCTCTGGCTGTTGTCAGAAACAAAACGCTGAAGGTAGTGGTTTAGGTCTAATTCTGTATCTGTTTATCAGTGATCCCTCCGTACAGTCTTATTTATAGAGAACATGAACATGCAATCTGCGTCTGTGCAGTCTACAGACTGTTGTGGCCAGATCGTGGTCAACATACATCGTGGCTAGAGTACATGCTGAAGAGCAAACCCAGTTAAACCTTTAGCATCATGCACTGAAGCTAAGTGAAGTGTGCTAGTATAATATACACAGGGAAGGAACTACATTTTGTAATCTTTGCTGCTACCAAAATTCCTGTTTGCAGTTAGCCATTTGGCTATAAACTGTAGGAACAGTAAGCACACTGCTTACTGGAAAAGAGAGCTAAACAACTCTGATTACAGTTGTGGATGGTAATCCTGTGAAGGTTACTTTTTGGTGTGCTAGAGAAGCAGTGAATGAGTTAGGATGCCTCTGGTTTCTGATCAGAATTTCCTCCCTTGGATGATTTTTTTATTCTCAGGTCTTTGCTTTATGTTGTACAACGTTTATATTTGAAAGGGCTGGAGGAAAGATTTCTGTGAAGAGCCCTCTGTTACCTTATTTTTCCTTGAGTTTGAGAAAATGTATGCGGTTGTTTCGTACTTTGTTGTTTTGCCCCAAGGATCATACTGTCCTTGCTCTCTTTTAATAGCTCATTCAATTTAATTGTCTTTCATTTGCTTTAAAACTTGGTCTGAATTCCACATCATGACATAAAAGCAAGTCATCCCTCAGGTTCTTTCTGGTGAGAAATGCCTGTCTTAGAAAATATAGTTGTGTGGTGTAGGGATGGAAATACCTTAAGATGCTGCTACCTGCAAAGATGGTTTCATTGTTAAACACAGCCTCAGGGACTGCTGATTTCTCTGTGCTTACTGACTCTTCTGAGACACGTCCCAAGGCAGATTTGCAGCCTTTGTATCTCTTTTTCCCCAAACTTTTCCCAAAAAACACTTCTGTGGTGAATCCTGGCCCCTCTCCTGCTCTGCGGTTGTCCTCTTCTGTGATGTACCAGAGGCACATCAGACATTCCTACACCACCTCAGGGGCAGGTCACTGCATCGCTTTTTTCCCCTCCAGCCAACTGAACCAAGTGGTGACTCCTTAGGAAGCTCAGCTCTTCCTCGTTACCTTTTAATTTCCTGGCGTAGGAAGTCGGGTTTAGAGCAGCAGTAGGTGGTTTTGGTCTGCCAGGTCCATACTGCCAAGCTAAATAAGTCTTTTAAACCCCAATCTGTAAGTGCAGTTGTCATAGAAATGTCAGCAGGTCACAAGTTTTATATCATAGGCCTACGTTTTCCTGAGTCTGTGTTACTGTGTTATGACAACACACTTGAATTTTTCTTCAGTTAATCATTGCTCTTTGCTCTTCAGAGTTTACAGTGCTTCTGAGTCTCAAGACACAGTGTTTGCAGATGTGGCCCCTTTACTGACATCTCTCCTGGATGGGTAAGTTAAAGGGGAGAGTAAGGAAGCTAAGGAGCAATTCTCTACTGAAATCCATCACTTAAAAAGAATTGCTTCATTGTAGACCAGTCGTGGACCTTTCCACCCACAGTGGCAGAGCTGAACAGTGGCAATCCTTGTTCCTGGCAGTCTGCACACTGACATTTCCAAGTCACCTTTTCTTCCTGATAGTTAAAAGTGGCCTAGAAGAGCATATCGGGATACTGTAAATACTGGGAAGCCCCAGGCAGCCTTCACATGTGCCACAGAAGGGCTGTCTGGGGTAAGGGAAGCTCTATGTGGCCCAGAAGGCACTATTCCATTTTACAAAGGGTGAATAAATTCAGTTTCCACAGCTGAGCAAACTAGGGATCACTAGGTTGGAGGAGTTAGGAAAAGTCCTCCTAACCACTGTTTTCTCTCTGTAACTTTTCCATTTGCAGTGAATGCAGATTTGCTTTGGCTCAACGTGTTGCCTGTGTATGTTTGGACTTACCTAATCCGTACCTTGATCCGCTGTACTTCCCACATCCTAATTTGCACGTTGAAAGAACCGTGCCCTAAAAGTTAGGATTTTTATGTTCATTTAGGAAATGTTCTGTTATTGAAAACAAAAAAGCTGTCTTGTTCTTCCAGAAGTGGCACTTAAACAGAAGCAGGCTGTCAGGGAAGGAGGGGCTGTGCACATGAGCCATGTTTCTGGGCAGCCTTCCCCTTGTAAATGTGAAACAGGCATACTTAGCCTGAACCCTGAACTTCTTTGCTGCTCCTGATTGTTTTAGTCCGGTCTCCAAAGTGGTCTGAAACAACTTGAAGCTTAAGCAGGAAGGAGCGTTCAACTCCTGTTCTTTATTTATTTTTCTTTATTTTTCTAATGAATTGTTTCATGTTTCAATATAAATATACAGGGAGAAAAGATTACTCCATATGCAAGGCAGACAAGTACAGCAGGCTTCAAAGGTTACGGTGAGCAATACAGGGCCAGCAAGGGACTAAGATAACGTTTCCTTTCTTTATAACACTGAAGATTCAGCCTTATTTATTTTAAAGAAGAATAATTTTCTCCTGCTTTGATTTCCTTTAATAGTGATAACTTTCCTCTAGTGGTAACTTTCCTATACTGAACAGCCCCACTCTTTTCAGGTGAGGAATCTTATGAAAGTATTGATATTCTAATTTGACAATAAGATCTTTACTAAACAACAAGGTAACTAATGAAGTTAGTTAGGAAAAAGAGAAATGTTGGGGCACATAGGAGAATCATAATCTGAAACTTTCAAATTAGAAGCCGGAGGACAGAAGCATCTTCATGCTCTGTTTGAAACTATGTTGGAGGCAGAACATCAACAAAGAAAACTAGATAGTATAAATTTGACTTCTGAAAACACTTCCTTTCCCTTTTTTCTGAAGGAAAACAACTACTTGTGAACTTCTGGCTCCCGTTTTGATTTCAAAGATCTCTCTTTGGTGTAAAAGAGGGCCTGGAAGTCTCAGGAGATGATGACTTGGCCAGGCACTGTGCATTATGGCGCTGAGCTTTGAAAAGTGCTCATTTCTAGCCTAGCTGAAGACTACCAAAATTACTGGAAGCTTTTCCATTGACGTAAATGCGAGCAGAATTATGTCAACAGTGGATACTTAGGGATATCCCTTGTTTAAGATTTACAGCTCTAATTTCTAGCACATTTCATTTTGCTATGGTGCTCTTTCTTTTCAGTTACCGTTCTCTCCTGTACTTCACCATACCTACGACTAGACTTATAGGTCATACCCTTTGCAGCCTAGAGATGTGGGGGAACCTTATCACAGGTTCACTGACCACAGCTTTGACTTCACATTCCCAGAAGGGGTACCCAGGTATTGATGTGTTGCCCACAAAAGAGAAGCTTTCTTACTATCAAAAGAAAGCTTTCTTAGTGATTCTCCAAGAAGAATTGCTTCCAGGCATGTTTAATATACAGAAAAATCCTGCAACTATATTTCTCTGCAATGGCAATGTAAGGATTTGATGACCTAAAACCATAACTTTAAAACAATTAGATGAGGGGTGTTCACTAAAATTTGCTGGCATGTACTTGAAACAATATTTCTGATATAAGGAAAAGCATCAGATAACTAAAAGCAGCTGTTCAGGTCTGCCCACAGAGGAGCTGTAGCTTAAGCAGAAAAATTTTGCTCCATGCCAAGGAGCAATCCCAGTTTGCAACTCTAGTGGAGCAGAAATTGCAGCATACAGCGGAGCGCTCCTGGTGCATGGAGGGTCTGCTGAAGCTGTCTCTGAACAAACAGACAGACAGAACAGTGGAGGAGTCGTCCCGTCAGCAGTCCTGCATGTCTTCCCAGAGGTTTTCCTGGCACAGTACTGTGGTCAGCACCAAGGTGCTGGTAGCTACTGCAGAGCAGGCACATCCCAGCAGGGACTGATCTTCAGCTGCATCGTGCAGCCTTGGTCCTCAACAGAAAGCAGTACTGTGGCTGGGTACCTGCGTACCTGTGTACCTACCCCCTTGTTCTGCTTAGGATGTTTGATCTGACTCCCATAGAAACACACTTTGTGGGTAGGATTCATACATCTAAATTCAAATGCCAGTGGCACAGCCCTCTACACCAGAACTCACAGCTCTTTTTTTTCTTTTCAGTGCAGAACATCAAACTTTTTCAGAGTTCATGTCTAATTCAGAAGTTCCTCCCACCATTACTCCAGAGTAGTCTTCATGTCTGTGCTAGTACGGACCCTTACCTGATGTCTTTGGTTTAACATTTGTGCCCCTTACTGTTAGGGCTCTCTGATCTTTTCCAGTGGCTGAGGGCTCTGACTGAGGAGTCTGCCTGAAGAGGCTGTGAGAGCTGAAGAGTTTTCTGTTTCCAGCTGTTAGATGTTAGTGCTGTGGTTTGCAGCACTGTGACACAAATCAAACCCAGCGAAGGTTTATTTTACAGTGCTGTGCTGTAAACTGCAGTGGTTCAGGAGCTGATTAACAAGCAGCCCAGTAGTGTGTGAACTGGAAGCTGGGCAGAGAGGAGGTTTAACCTCATCAGTCATTCCAAGCTAAGCATCCCTGTGTTCGTGAGTTCCTTGCCCTTCAAATTTTCTTAAAAAATAGAAACGTGTTTAGGAGATGTTATTTAAGTTGTCACATTTTGAGATCTCTGAAAAGAAAGCTGCAGGGGCAGTGTATTTATTCTTAATTTCGTTAGAGTTCACAAATCACTTGGGTTTTAACCTAGTACCTTACACACACATTTGGTAACGGTAAAACAAATGAAGACCCTTTTGATCTGCAGGTACAATGTGTGCATCATGGCCTATGGGCAGACTGGAAGTGGGAAGACATATACGATGTTGGGACCACAGCTAGAAGAGAACTTTGCGTTTGCCATGGAAGATGAATCTGAGCTTGGAATTATTCCTCGAGCTGCCCAGGAAGTGTTCAGGTAACACTAACCTGAAAGCATCAGCCTAAGTAATGGCATGCTTACAAACTTCTCACCTTAACCTTTATAAGAAGGATGAAATGATGTTTGTAATGTATTTACTGTTACAGATTTCAGTTTCATAGTTGTTAGTATTTATAGCAACTCTGCCGTTCCATAGTTGAGATCTGGTACAGATTTCTAGTCTCTAGCTCAGTCTGTTTTTCTAAGAAAATACAACTATGCAATTTTTCTGTCCGTCTGACTTTCAGACTCCTATAGCTTTTGAATATGTTTCGGCCATAGTTGTGCAAATCCAAAAAGATAATTAAGTTCTTCCAAGTGAAATCAATTTGTGAAAATTGACAGTAGATGAGAGTAGATGAAAAGGATTCGGATGAGAACCCAGTCCCAAGCAGAAATGATGGGCAAATTTTTAAACGTGATTTGGTTTTGCTCTGAGAATTCTTCTCAACTAGATTTTGTAGCTGAACCTAGTGTGTGATTTGAGCTGAGGTTATAACAGAAGAGATCTTAGAGGCTTCTTCAGCTAAGCCAGTTCCTTTTAGAGAAGGGTGTAAGCTAAATTTGAAGAGCCACTTTTGTACCAGAATAACTGTCTTGCTGTAAATACTCCCCTGGATAAAGCAGTCCATAGTTAATTTATGAACTTTCAGGGCTTCTGGACTGATAACTCCATACAGACCTAGCTGGCATCTCTCTCTGCTCATTGCTTGCACTCTGGCAGAGTTTATCATATGTTGAGCTCTGAATGCAGGAACCTCCAGCAGAGAAATGGTACAAAAAAATCTTGAGGAGGGAGCAGTGTTAGTGGAGAAAAACAGTTTAAGCTGGCACAGCTGTCTGGAGAATGAATGTTTACTTACTGCTGCTTTAACTGTATATTCTGATTCTTCACCTTAACATTGGCATGTGGGTGAGGCAAAGTCGTGACTGCAGATATTTAATAAGCACTTTTACCAGATTGTTAACTGGATTATATTTAAAGAATAGTTATTTGTTTACAGATTATTTGAGGTTCCTCAAATATTTGAGCACTTCATTTTTTTTTTTTTTTTTCTATTTTTATTCTCCAGACTTATTTCAGAAAAGCCACCAGGAAGTTACTGGGTTGAGGTTTCTGTTGTAGAAGTGTATAACAACGAGGTTTTTGATCTCCTGGCCAGAGACAGCTGTGGAAAAGTGCTTGGCATTAAACGTGATGTTGTCACAACCAGAGAAGGAAAGAGCGATGTGCCATTGCTGACCTATGAGTGAGTGCACAATTTGATCCTCACCATCCGATCGTGATTGAGTGTCACTGTGACGGGTAGCTGCCCATATATAATTCCATTACAGATGTTCACTTCCAAACCATGAGTCCTTACCATATGCAAAATACGATGAAATTTGATATTTTTCTTCACTTCTCTGTCATAATACTTGTCGCAGTCTAACCTCTACTTTACCAGGAGGAATTGGAAGTCAGTGATGAAAAGCATTTTCCCTGCCTCTGTGTTAAAACAAAACGCACCTTCAGTAGAAATAACTGAAGGCAGCATTTGTATCTTGTGGGTCTTAGCCACGTAAGCAGACTATGTGTTTGTTCATGCGGGTTCTTGCTGTTCTCAGAAAGCCTTGACAAAAACACAGTGTTCTGGTGGGTGACATAGACATACTTGTATTCTGCCTTGTGATACGGTGTATTTTCTAGCCATTGAACTGTGGAGTGCCAGAGAAATTGGGGACTACATAAATCTTTCTATAAAATAATAATCACTGTAATATTGTAGGAGGATTTAACGTTTTTCTGTGGGGTATGGGGTATGTCTGCTCTTCTTTAGGTTAAATGTGATTTCCAAACAAATTCTGCACCCTTGACTGCACTCTGTGGGCTTCATAAGAGCATGGAATGAATTAAAAATGAATGGAGCTTGAAGTGATGAATCCTTTTGCCCTCCCTCTCAGTATTATGGTGCATGGTGTGTTTCTCAGTTTGTGTTCTTGGCTTTCCCCAGCTGTGACTCCAACTTTTAGCATCTGGTTAAGTCTCTGCTGTCAATGAAAAAAACAATTCTTCAGAACTGCGTGGTGTGGAGCCTAACCTGTGTGTGCTGAGCCTTTCTTGAAGAAGCTAATCTTTTACTTTTGACTAGAGAGGAATGAAAATGGGTGAACATAGTATGGATATAATGGAAATGGAATACTTTTTTCTGCTTTGTCAGAACTTCCAGGTAATTTTTAATTATGGTATTTCAGTAACGCAGATGCTGTCCTTGATTCGTTCCTGAAAAGGAAAAGTCACCTGCATGCTATACAAGCCTCCATTTTTTTTCCTAGACTGTGGGGAAGATTGATGTGAGATGTAACTGGATTTGTGCCACAGAGACAGGAACTAGAATCTGCAATAGGGTTTCATTTGTCCTTCCAGTTCATAAAATTGCTGCAGTGTTTATTTCTCTAAATTTTAATTTATGGTGAAAGAACCTGGGGCCTTGAGCTAAGCACCTCTTAAAAACATAATCAATCGATAAATGCTCAGTTAGAACATAAATATAAACAAGAATATGGACTTGCATCTCAATTACAATGCAAGCAGCAACAAAGTCCAATCCATAAACAAGTTGTATTAATAATTACACAGGAAGGTTAATAAGAAAAAGCAAATCCAAACAAAGTGAGGGAACCATTGAATGAAGCCACCCAGTTGCCTGAATTCTAATGTAAACAGCTGATGCTTTGAATAAAAACACACCCTCATTTGTGATAATATTTCATCTAGAATATACTGGCCTGCTGGGCCTCACTGGCTTCCCCATATGTCCATTAAAGAACTGTAGTCTCTTTCCTGCTAACATGTACATCCTACTGAATCACAAAAACCTCAGTCTTTCATCTTTTATGACTTGGTTGACTTTGGAGAACATTCAGCATCAAATTTTTAACCTAACCACAACAGGGCTTCTCTTTATAGAAACATGGTCAGGCAGTGGATGCTGAGAAGCTGCTGTGACAAGCGTGCAGCACTGGCCTGGGGATGCTGTTGGCCTCCAGCGTCAGCTGCAGTTTTCTAGCAGGTGACCAGCACTGACTGCATGCCCTTAGGCTCATCTTCTGCAAACTCCAGGTGGAGCATAGCAGTCTGCAGGCTGAAGTCAGCTGTGGTCATTTAGCTCCTGCAGCTGTATTTTAGTGTTGCTGATCACACAGGGAACTGCTTTTCAGCGTCTACTTCTCTGAAACACGTAGGTGTGGTGTAGCCAAGTGTTAGTGTTATTCTCTTCTTCAGATGCCTTTGCCTTATTTTCAGAGGAAATCATTTTGGCTGGATATAGCTCTTTCTTTCTCTGAGCTCTTCAAGCATGGCTCTTCACAGCATGAAGTGTATTTGTGCCCGGTGTGACTTTCCCTGAAATCAGCCAAATCTAAGGCAAGAAGGCCTTGCCTTTTATTGCATGCTTGCTTTTCGTGACTGCAGTGATGTGGAACCCAGTCTGCAGTGGGCAGCCTACCTATCAGGAGAGTTTTTCAGTGGTTCTGGTGTGTTAAAAGGCATTAGTAACCAGGCTGTGGTATGCAGCCATAATAGTGTATATCCCCATCTAGAAACCAATGGTTAGCTGTTGTAATGTGAGTGATTACTGAAGTGGGGTGAAAGGAGAGGGAAGGCAATCTTGCTTCTTTGGTTTTTAACATTGCAAACCCAGGGAAAATAATGATGATTTTTTTTTTCTTTACCTAATGAGATGATTTCACTTTGTGTCAGGTTTTCTTCCCTACAATTGGTCACATATGCAGTATTTCTTTCAACTGGAAAAGAAAATGGATAGTGTAAGATAAAATGGTCTATAAGGACTTAGGCCTGTCTATTCTGCTCGTTGAACAGTGGAACTCAACTATTTCCCAAGGGTTCTGGATTGACTTTCAAATGTGAACTGCAATTGCCAAAGGTCCAGGAAAAAATCTATTTTTTGCCCTAATTCTGTACCTTCTGCTTGTTCCTTTACTTCTTAGGACTGTTGAAAATGCATCTGAATTTTTGCACCTAGTTATCAAAGGCCTACAGCTAAGAGTCAGGCACCCAACGCTGGTGCATGCTCATTCCTCTCGCTCTCACCTGGTAGTTACATTGACCATAACCACAATCATATCTGGAGATAACTTCGGTAAGTGGGATGTTACTAAAATGCATCAGGAGCCAGTTGTTTTTGAAGAACAGCCTGTGGACTATGAGATTTTCATGTTGTTCTTTCCTCATTTTGCCAATGCTTAATATATGCCTTTGGTTCTTTTTCTTTACCTTGTAAGTATGGTCTAAAAATACTGACCAGTTTGATTGCTCACTGCTAAGGGGTTTGTTAGAGGCTTTCGTTGAAACTTCTCACTTCACATGTCTTGAGTTACAGAGTTCTTGAAGTTTTATAGCATGCAACAACTAATGAAGTAAGTTTTTTTTTCAATAAGATAGCTACTCATATAGAGTAGTTAAATCAGTTTGTATGATTTATTGTATGAATAATTGTATGATGCAAGTTTGAGGTAAAGCTATCCATAGTTTTTAGGGGTTAGCATAAGCTGTTGGTGAGAGAGAATACTTTTTTACTTGCTGCCTTGCAGAAAAATCCATTAATTTCAGAATTTCTTGAACAGTCAATAATAGGCCTCTGTAGGAATTGACAACACAGTTGTCTTATTTAGTACGGCTAAACCCGTATTTCTGCTTTTCATGACCACACCAAGACTTACCAGTTTATTGCTTTAGGCATAACTTCGGCTTTTAGGGGTTAACTTTGTTTTCTTTTGCTTATGTTGTAATTAGACTCTGTTTCCAGTGCTGTGGTCTGCCTCCTTCATACTCTGAATCAACAATATGGTTTTTGAAAGTTGAAAATATTTAACATTTTTTCCCCGAGATTGCTATCGGAAATTAAACCGACAATATTAGAAAAACAGAACAAACAGTGCCCTCACTTACCTGTGGCCCTTGCCAAAAGACACAGTTGCTTCACATGTTGCAGCTTTAGCTTTCCAGATGTTAGCTCTATCCAGTTCCAGACTCCTGTCAATCAGGCAGATGTTACTTTTCAAAACACAGAGTGCTTACACCGTCTGCACACCAGCCATCTTGCCTAGTCCAGGCTTCCCTTTGCCATTTCTACATTCAACGCTACTACACCATGGCATCTGGCAACAAAACTCCATAGAAATCTCTGATTTATGGTGAACGCAGACTCAAGCTTCAGCTAGTAGTGCATGGATGAAGGTGAGCAATATGGGGGGGAAAGCAGCACTGCAAAAGGCATCTTCCTGTAGCAGTGTGACAATGCATTCTATTTATAAAAGGAGCAATTCCTGATTTAATATCTAGGTGTGATTGTCAGATAACAAAACTGGAGACCTAAGTCACTAAATAAAAAGTTTTAAAGTCTGTGATGAGTTCTGCACTGGAAGCCAGCGCTGACAAGCAAGTACTTTTTCAGGTTTGATGTAGGACTTGTAGCATTTTGTTTCAGAAATACCTGTTGTTTGAGGAGAGCAGTTACTTCGCTTCTTCATCTCAAACTGAAGAGGACTAAGAACACATTTTTATACTGTCTGTCCTGGAGCCATTTATTCTGTGTAAACCAACACAGGTGCTCAGTCTGCAGCATGAACAGCTAGCTCTGGCATTAGCAGCACCCTAGCTGGAGAGGTACGGAGCTCTGCAACCCAGTCCAGCCTGTTCTTTACTCACGTTTTGCAGCTGTCAGCTTTGTATTAGTGCAACTAGACTAAGTCCTCAAGAGAGTTTCTCGTCTCTATTGCCTGTAACAGAGCGTGTGCCTTTTATTCTTTCATGTCTTTTCTCCCAAGAGAAAGAGAAATGGATGAAAACCAAAACACTGAAGGAAAGAAAGCAAAACTGCTTAGGGAAAGCCCTTTCACATGCATGCTGCAAAGGATGGAACAGAAGAGGCAGGATGAATTTTTTCTTCTTTTTCTTCTGAGCACCAGCAGAGAATGTATCAAATGCTTATAGACAGGCTTCAGAGCTTACTACTCCTTAACATCCAAAATTGCATTGTGTTTGCAGTCTGTTTTCTAAAACATGAAAAAGTACCACTTTAAAGTCCTTATGGACTCCTATTTCTGGTCTCCCACGTTGAAGTGTGAGTGATGGGGATGCTATATACAATACAACCTGTACCAAGCCTTACCACCAAGTACTGTGATCATTTTGGTGAGGAAAATCTTAAATAAGACAGAGAAAGCCAGTCAGCCTGCCCATGCCATTAATTCTGGCTCAGACAATGTTTCAGTTAGAACAGCCTGAAACAGCAGATATGGTACTCCCCCAATGATACCCCATTTCCCCTTCTCCTTTTCCAGGGTCAGTGAGAAGCTCTTGTTTNTTTTTTTTTTTTTTTTTTTTTTTTTTCTTCAATTAACAGGTACTTCATGGGAAGATGAACAAATCAATCAGAGATTAAATAAGGAGGCTTTCTGCACCTATCCACAGAAAACAAGAGACAACAAATCTACCTCTTCTTCCAGAGCCTCTTCGCCAGCACAACTTGAAGCAGCTGAGAAACTGAAGCAAGTCAGAACTAGATTGCAGCTGGTGGATCTGGCTGGCAGCGAGTGTGTAGGTAAGGAAATGTGTCTGCTTATGAGAAAAAGGGTAGGAATGGTGGGCATGGGTCCTCCCATCCGAATTAAAACATTTCTCTTCAGCTTCTTATGCAGGGATATGTGCAACCCTACTTTCACACAGGGGGTGGTTTGAGCTTAGGTCATGAAATGAAATGAAATTCTTAGAAATGAAATTCCGAGGCCTGACTGTTCCAGTTTTACGCTGATGCAGTCAGATTTTCAGTTGGACTGTATAAGCCTGAAACAGGCCCAGGGCATTTACCCCTATATCACAGGTATGTTATTGGTTCAGACTGGTTTTATTAGGCTCATTTTTCTATCCTGAAAATTACCATGCCTTTGTACAGAAGTGTTTGAAGTATGTATATTTTATTATATATATCTGTAATAATTGATGTCACAGTTTTTCTGCCTTATTGTGGAAAAAGTCTTGAAGGAAGTTAGTATTGAAAAGATTGTTTTTCTTGTTTCTTCAAGGCATTTTCCTCCTCTATGCACACAATAATTTCAGAAACTCAGTTATTTCCTAAAGGACAAGCTTTCTTACCAAGAAAAGCCATGCAGCCAAACGTACCATTCCAGAAATAATGTTTTGAAAACTGAACCAGTATTATGAAAGAGTCCTTTACATTACTGCCAAGAATTCTTGCTGTTCCTCACTGTTAAACTTTTGTTCTACAGAAAAGCCTAATATAATACATGATTTTTTTTCATTTGCTCTGAGTGCTGTTTGGTAAGGATGTAATTGAGCAACAGAGTGTGGGTTTGTTCTCCCAGTTCAACCAGGACAAACATTTGCTTGGTTTGGGGCTCCACAGGCTCACATCACTATGAGATGTGGCCCAGCACACACAGTAGACGAACCTCTGCCATTGGCTGCACTGGTGGAGATTTGAAGATGCTGGACTTACCCTGATGAAAGGGAGGGCAGCTGTTAACTCGTTGTTTTAAAGTGTAGACAAACCTAAGTGAGCAGAAGTACAGCAGGCATCACACGTGCTTAAAATGTACATCAGCACCTTGCCTTAGCGTTAGTCTGAGATACAGCCCGTCTCATATTATTGTCCACCCTGTGGCAAGGTTTTCCAAACTGTTTTGCTCTGTGCCTCACTCTATACGGCCTCTTTTGAATTGGAATAAGGCATGCTAAATGCTAATAGCAAGTTTCTCTTCCTCCAGATGGTAGAGTTAAGGACAGGAAAAACTACTCTTAACTGGACACTCGTCCAGACTGACCAAAGAGTTGAGATTGCAGCATCTTTTTAATTGATGCAACTTGATGTGTAGGCAACATCCTTGCTTGCTCGTGTTTTCAAAACCAGTGTTGTCTTGTCCGACGTTTTGTCGCTCCTCCTTTCTCAGTTCCCTATTCATGACAGGTTTGGAGACAAGATGCACTAAATAACCGAAGAGACCAATTTTAACAGGAGATACTACAAACCATCTGCAGGCATTGAACCTTCCTTAACCTTCCTCCAAAAGAGGGAAGTGCTGAACAATGTGTTGGCAGTCTGGAGTAAACAACCACTGCATCTTGCTTTTGGTGTGGGTGCACTGCAAGTCATGGTTCAGCATTTGTGTTTAGGAACATTGTGTCAGTAGTGGATGACACAACAATGGAGATTCTCACACATTACACTTGAAGCATGTCTCCTTACTCTTACCATTGCCTTTTCCTCCCCCACACTAGGTATGTCTGGAGTGACGGGCGCAGCACTGAGAGAGACGTCATTCATCAACCGCAGCTTGTGTGCCCTAGCAGATGTACTGGGAGCAATCGCAGAACAGCGACCTCACGTGCCGTACCGCAACAGCAAACTGACACATCTGCTCCAGGACTCTGTAGGTGAGGGATTATCCTGACTTTTGTTTAACAATATGGATTTCATTTCCCCTCATTTTTTGTGCAAAAATGGAGGACGGTCCTGTGTTGACACCCTCCTTACCTGGGCCTCTGTTCGCAGGCTCTGGCTTTAGAGCAGTGCGAGTGTGCAAGTCTGGGAGTATACAGTGAGAGGTTCAGACTCCTCCTGAATTCGGCAAAGCTCTGCTGTTTTCCAAGGCTGAGGAATATACTTGGAATAATCACATCTCTAATAGGATAGCAAAGGGTAATGATTGCATATCTTTGGCGTTTCAGGTCGTGTACTCTCATGTTAGGTAACCTTCATTACTGCAGTGTGGTCATGTATGTGCATGTTCCCTAATATTGTGCCCTGTAGCAGAAGGATAAAGGAGGGAGACTCCAGAACATATGCATCTGTACTACAACTTCTTATGTATTTGGGTCACCTCTTCCTCCCTATCTCCTCATCTGTGCAGAAATAGTTTTAAAGCAAGCTTAACTCCCGCAGTACTGTCAGAATAGTGGCACTCCATACGGTAGCCCCTTTTTCTTCAGCCAGAAGGCATCAGCCCTTCTGCAGTTAGCCTCCAGTTCAAGGCTTAGGCAGTGACTGAGGTAATAGCTCTTTGGAGTGGCTGAAAGACTATTCACTTTTGCTTGAACTCTAATGTGCCCTAGTGCTGGAGTCCGTGCTGTGAAAGAAACAAGTCAAGGAGCTAAGCTGTATGGGCACTGAGCCTCGTTTTAACCATGTCTTTCTTGTGTATGACCTGGGTGATGCTGTTTACATGAAGTGCTGAAAGTGGTGATTTCCTTGACTGCTTAATCATTCTCTGAACTTTTAATACACGTGTTTGGCATTACTGTCATGAATGTGACAAATGTCACACTAAGGAGACCCTGAATTTGCAAGGATTTGATAAAGCTTAATGAAGCATTCAGACCCACAACATACAAGAAGACTAACTGGTGATGCTCTATGTTGGGAAAATAAATCTACATTACAAATTATGAAATGTTTATTCTACTGGAGCAATCATCATATTGTTAGCTACAGATTTCTTTTAAGGAGTTGCTTGTTTTCAACAGCCCTCTTCATGTTTTCTGCTTCATGAAAGCAATGGCAGCCTATACTGGTTGCTGTGTAGATCATTACCTTACCAGTGCTTAACTTGCTCATTTATCTCATTATTTTCAGTCTGTTTTGTCTTTCTCCTGCTTCTAGGAGGTGATGCTAAGTTGCTGGTGATGCTGTGCATCTCTCCTGATCAGAAGTACTTAACAGAATCAGTGCAGTCTTTGGGGTTTGGAACTCGTGCTCGGCAAGTTCAGAGAGGACAAATCAAGAAAAAAAATCTCCCGGTGCTGAGTAAAACAAAATAAAACCTAAGACTCCTGTGGATTAAAGTATTATTAATGAGTTCCTCAGGCTGAAGTGTATATTGTTGTCTTAAAGCCATTCTTTTAGATATCAACTGCCAGATAAAATAAACAATCCTCAACATGGCATTAGGAAGCCATAAACCTGCTGATAATGTTCTTGCTCCAAAGATAATAAGTATTGACATCAGCTACTAGCCGTGATGGAATTGCATAGAAATAAATCTGGCTTTTTAAGGAAAGCTGCCTCAAGACATGGTTTTGGTGCTGTGTTTCCTTTACACAAGTAGAACTAGGTCAACAGACCCTTGAATTAGGACGGCTCACTTCTGAAAGGCCAAGGCTGCCTTCTGTTTTCTCAGTAGAAGACAGGAATCTGAATGGCATTCCAGTGCTTCAAAGCAGCAGATGAAATGCTTCCTCACAGCTTAGATTAAAATGAGACACATTGTCTTGGCTTGCTCTAATGTCTAGCACGGATGGGGCATGCCCAATGCACCATCAGCAGGTAGGAGTGTAAAGGAATCCACCAGCTCCATTGAATGGAGTTCTGCTCTCGGGGTTCGGTGATGAAATAATGGCACTAGTGAGATGGAGGAAAAGGAACAAGGCTCTGTTATCCTCTGGAATGTAGCTCAGGAAGAAGATGAAGGGTTATAGAGCTTTTTGAAAACACATTCATGTTGAATGGTTGGAGCAGATCCCAGCTCTGCCAAGTTCACTGGAGAAGGCCTCTGATCTTCATGGCTAACGGGATCTAACTTGTACGACTGTTTTAGTAGCAGTCTTGCTGCTTGTTTCATTTGTATTTCTGATGTTAACCACATCACAACATTGAAGTTGTTTGCACATTATAAAAGAATAAATACATGCTTCCCATCCATCAAATGGATAAAACACCAAGAACTCAGCGCATGTTACGGTGCTTGCTTTCCTCAAGAGGCTTTTCCATCCATTCACCAATACTGAAACAATATCACCCAGGGTTTGTGAACAAAGCTCTCCTAACAGAAGTTTCAAGGAAACTTAAGCAAGAAGATAAGTGGTTCTGAGATGACTAGCTGGGTTCAAATAACATCTGATGTGTTTTATGCACTGCTTTAGTGCTCAGAGGCCTCAAGATTCACTCTGAATTTTTACCTCCAGCAAGCACTCTGCCTCTAGGCTGGGAGAGAGGTCAGTGGTAGGTCACTGCAAGAAGGCTTAAATTGTAGTGGCCTGCCCCAAAAGCTGCACTTTATAGCACTCCAAGTCACTTAACCTTCACAAGCATAAATATTTATCTAGAGATTATATAGCATACTGTTATTGGAATTTCACCCTTGAATATATAACAGCTGCTGCTGTATTGCATGCAGTGTTCTGGTGCTCAAAACATTTGCACTGCAACTTGGAGAGCTGGAATAATGCTTGTTTTCCTAAATAATGTCATGAGAGTAAAAATGCCTCAGTGTTACCCAATTCCAGCAGTAACAGACAGACACAGGACCTTGTACAGCTGAACAGTCACTAAAGGAGTCTCAGATAAGAAAGTGTCAGAGCAAGGAATATTAGCCTGTTAAATGAAACAAGGGAGCAGACAGTTTTAGAGTGCCTTATTCTCAAGACAGCCAGGCTACTAAATCAGCCAGGATCAGAGCTCTAACAGAGGTTAAGTGACAAGAGAGGGCTACCTGCACCCACCAGCATCTTTAAGTTCCTCAAATATTTTTGAGGTTTTGGCACTAAGTAACTTGTTACAGACTGTGCTTTCTTTTCTTGAGCTGCTCTTCAGAACTTGGCATTTATTTACCAGCTGGGTGACGGGGGGTGGGGGGGAAGCAGTCCTTGTTGTTAAAGCTGAGAACTAAAACCTTCAAATATCAGCAAATACCAAAAGTTTAAGTTTCTACACTAACATGAACTCTGCCAAATTATGCAGCATTCCTTATTCCTGTTTTCCTTGTCAGCGTAGCGTGTTGCTCGGAGCTACACAATGAAGTGTACAGGATATGCAGGGCAGCAACACTAATATTTTGATCTAACAACTTTCAGTTGTGGAATTTCCTGGGTTAGAGATGCTTGATTTCTCAATCCCAGTATCAGCTTCGATGCACTGATGGAAAGAAGGCTCGAAGTCACAAGCGTGAAATGGCTTTGCTCTGGCATCTAAGCTCTGTGCGAGGGCACCTCAGGCTGGCCCCTCTGCAGTACACAGTGAGCCAATGCACCACGCAGTCCAGCCACACGTCAAACTGGGCTTCAGGTGCTACTCTAGAATTAATTTTGCCTTTTGACTTGCCCTGCTGATTAGCTGAGCAAAGAATGAAAGCAACAGCGGCCAGTTGCCTCCACCCCCTTTTCAAAAATCTACTCATTACTGAAACCACAGGGAATGCATGGGAACTTGGTCCTGTGAATACTTCGGCATCCTGGTTTAGCATCGAGCTGGCTGAGGAATGAATAGCATGCAGCCTGATATCACAGAATCACAGAATCGTAGGGGTTGGAACAGACCACTGGAGATCACGCAGTCCAACCCTACCCTAAAGCAGGCTCCCTACAGTAGGTAGCACAGGAAAGCATCCAGGCGGGTTTTGACTATCTCCAGAGAAGGAGACAGCACAGCCTCTCTGGGCAGCCTGTTCCAGTGCTCTGTCACCCTCACTATGAAGTTTTTCCCCATGTTTGTATGGAACTGCCTGCGTTCCTGTTCGTGCCCATTGCCCCTTTTCCTGTTGCTGGGCACAACCCAAAGAGCCTGGCCCATCCTCTTGACGCCAACCCTTTACATGTTTAGAAGCATTGATAAGATCCCCTCTCAGTCTTCTCTTCTCCAGGCTGAACAGCCCCAGGTCTCCCAGCCTTACCTTGGAGATGCTCCTCTAGACTCCTAATAATCTTTTGAGCCCTCTGCTGGACTCTCTCCAGTAGTTCCCTGTCTGTCTTGAACTGGGGAGCCCAGAAGTGGACACAGCACTCCAGATGTGGCCTCACCAGGGCAGAGTAGAGGGGGAGG
>VXAV01007099.1:15559-32475 GCA_013399715.1 Alectura lathami | reverse complement strand
TCCAAGAAGTGGAAGGATGATCTAACTGGAATTTCCTCCCAATGGAGAAGACTCCTCCGTAAAAATCAATTCCCCGAGATATTTTTAACCCACCCTAAGCCAACTGCTTTCCCTTGGCCCAGGATTCATTCACAAACATATGTTTATTTTGGAGTCACTCCCTCCAAGGCCTGCATCGTTAAATTCCTTTATCTCCACGTGTCCAGCATATCCAAGCAGATGCTTCAATATGTCAAGGGACGCTGTAATATTTTCACTTAGACAGAATCCAAAACCAGAGCAACCAGTTTCAGCTGCTTCCCCAATTCATCCAACCAAAATTAGTTTCTAAACCTTTTGCAGTGTCTTACTGTACCCTGATGACTGGTTATGCAAATAGATGAGGACCAGTGGCTGTCTGAAATCATAGTCACAGCACACAACATGCAACTTTGTGTAGTCTGGAGTGCTCACACCAAGGAATTCCTGGGTGCTCAGCCCAGAACCTGCTGCACTTGGTGCCACAGGTGGGAGCCAACATGCAGACTTTAGTGGAGAAAGCTCTGTTCTCACCTTTATCTTTGGCCATAGAGTGGGGGTGGCTCAGAGAGGCTCCAGTTTTCACACAGAGCTCCTTCCCCATGTAATCTTTGCCACTTTTCCTCTGCAGAGTTTTCTTCTACAACTGCTGCTGAGGAAGAGAGTGAAATAATCGCACCATCCGAACCCTTCCCAACCTACCAGACCTATGCTTTCCAAACAGAGATCAAAAGGTAATGAATCCAACGGGACACTCAGCCAGCCAGCCAGCAGATGTTGCATGTGGCTAGAGACTAGAAAAGTCACTTTTATAAATGCACTTCTCAGCTAGAGTCACATGATTTTGTTGAAAACACCTCCACAGCCATACACCAGGCATGTAAACCTGGGATCGTTGCCTGAACACTGGTTTGGTAGGATTCAAGCGTGGATTTTCTGGGAGTGCACTACATGCTGGATAACAAGCCCCTTCGCATATTGTGAATTGAGCCCAGGGCTAACAAAGTCTCCCCTCCTTGTTGCATCATTTTTTGCAGCTACTGGTTTCAGACATGGGGTTGGGATTCAGCTTCCAAGTCTCAGAAGGATCTGGGATCCTCCTGCTGTTAAGGGCAGGCAGCTGCCCACAGGAGCTAGTTCTCTTGCTCCAGACAGGGGTTAGGCTCCCACTCCTGCAGTCTGAAGTGACTGTAGAGTTTAGAGACACAGGAGGATGCGCAAACTGTGACAATTGCTGCAATAACTCAACACAGGGCAGGGATGAAAAACACAGTATGGGATCCTTATGATTTTGAAATATAGAAGCTCTTTGTTGGCTTTTCCAGGAGTAACAGAGAAGCTTAACTTGCCTTTGTGTTCCTTTGTACCAGGGGGCGGTTCAGCATCGTCCGACAGTGCAGGGAAAAAGTAAGCGGCAAGACTTTAGCTGCTAAAATTATCCCTTACTGGCAAGAGGACAAGCAGGCTGTGCTCCTGGAGTACCAAGTCCTGAGGAAGCTTCATCACACGAACATAGCTCAGCTGAAGGGGGCCTATGTCAGCCCCCGGCACCTGGTGTTGATCCAGGAGATGTGCGTGGGACCAGAACTACTCCACTCTTTGGCGTTACGGTAATCATACGTGGAGCGAAGGGTTTTCCCACCAGGGTNAGGATGCCTGCCACTGCTGAACGAAAAAAAAAAAAAAAAAAAAAAAAAAGAAAAAATTGCTTTCTTCCTCTGTTCTAGTGCTGTTGTTGCACGCTGGAGTAGTGATGCATTTGTTCTGCAACTTCTTGTGACATAAAAAGGTCTTTAGGTTTCCTTCAAGGCTGGGGTAGGGGACAATTTAGGGCCACCCAGTTGAGTTGTTGAAAACAGTTTACAGTAGTTAATATGGAACTCTCTTTCTCAATGAGGAGAATACTCTGGCTCAGGAAGCTTTGTTTCCCCTCCATTTTGCTTCTCACAATGGCAGAAAATGGATCTGCTGGGATCCTCTGATAGAAGGGGTGCGAGTGGTGGGCATCAAATCTGCATTCTGATTTCCTCACAACCACTGCTTTCTCTGACATGCAGCTCTCACAGCCTCCTGAACCACTTGCATCTTTCGCCCTGACTCACAGAAATCTCTGTATACCATAGTCATGTTGTGAGTAGAGTTGTTTCTTGGCTCTCAAGAGCCCCATGGGATTAGACATCCAGAGGAGGATGACAGTGGGTGCAGAGTGGTGCTCTCGGGCATGCAGATCCAACACCTCTGGTTTCTATCCCCTTTCTTCTACCAGGACATCATACTCAGAGGTGGAGGTCCGAGATTACCTGTGGCAGATCCTCAGTGCAATTGAGTACCTCCATGCACACAGCATCCTGCACTTGGATCTCAGGTCTGAAAACATGATCATCACCGAGCCCAACCTACTAAAGCTCCTGGATTTTGGCAATGCGCAGTTCTACACGCAAGACAAGGTTATTACCATGGACAAGTGCATGGACTATGTTGAAACCATGGGTAGGTAGAGTTCACTCACATCAGCCTTGGCATTGGGTGCAATCTGTGATAAACAGAAAGACAGGCTGAGCCATTGGGCAAGGCAGCAGCAGGCACCAGGCAGCAGTCTCCGCGTGCGGCCCTCCAGTAACAACATAGGTTGGTGGACACTGGTGACAGTGACAGGAATCCTCAGACCACAGAGGAAACAGCGGCCAGCACCGCACTGGCTGGGATCCATGTGTCCTAAGCTCAAGGATGCAGTGTTACAGTTGGCAATCCCCGTTGTTTTGATGTTGTCTAGGTTTCATTGCAGCCATGACCTATGAGAGTTACCTCAGCCAGCTCTCTGTACTATAAATTTTTTCTTCTTCATCTGTGGGAAGGTAGCAAAGCATAGAAGTACCCACTGTGCTGACCTCAGTGCTGTAGCACTGGAGAGGATCTTGGTTCACACCAGTTTGCTTTTCCAGCTCCAGAGCTGCTGACGGAGCAAGGAGCCCTCCCACAGACTGATATCTGGTCCGTTGGAATCACAGCGTTCATCATGTAAGTCATCCTGTCCTTCCCTACCCTAGGAGTGCCTTTAAAAGTGCAATTTCAGAGTCCTCGACAAGGGAAGATGTATTGACTCAGACATCAACCTCCATAGGACCCTCTCCCCTTGGCAATGCCACCAGACGTGTGTGACAGAGGCCGGGGAGCTGCCTGCACCATGCCCAGTCCCCGCCATGTCTCCAGGTGGAGTAAGGGGACTGTTCTGCAGCCCAGCAGTTGCTGGTGTTTTACACTCAGCTTCGTCTGAAAAATCCCAAGTTTAACAAGAAAACTTAATTTACACCAAGCAGAAAAGCAGCTGGAGTCCTGAAACCCACTGAAGAACACTGGCCTTTGGGATTTTGTTTTCCATGTGATATTCCCATGCACTGCTGTGACCTCCCTCTCTCCTCACAGGGTGGGAATTTCCAGGAGAAGGAGCAACTTGAGCAATGCCTTTCATGCTGATAATTCTCTTATTTTGGGCTAGGCTGAGTGCCAACTACCCTGTCAGCTCTGATGTGCCCTGCGAGTTTCTGAGAACAACCAGGAAGGGGAAGGTGAAGCTCACGCGGTGCTACGCGGGTCTCTCCGGAGGAGCCGTGTCATTTCTCCAGAGCACCCTGTGTGCAAATCCCTGGTAAGGCAGCACGTGCTTTCCTAGCAGTTCATGCAAATCCTGGCAATTTCCCCTTCTTTCTCTCCTATTTGGTATTCAGGAGAGAAATCCCAACTGACCTCCTCACCTTTGTCCTAGGGGAAGGCCATCAGCCTCCGAGTGCCTTCAGAGCCCGTGGCTCCAGGAGACGGGTTTGGACAACAGGCAGCAAGCGCTGGTTACCTTCCCCACCACCAAACTGAGGAATTTCCTCACTGAAAGGGAAAAGAAAAGGGGCCTGCTGTGCTCCAAGTACGGCCTCATGATTGCACAGTGAAGGGAACGTGGCGACAGACACAAATCGTCTCCCTCTCCCCTTCTGCACTCAGTGTTTGGTAGCAAACTGTTCTGTCGAGTTACTGTGCATCAGCTCTCTGGGCTGACTTTGCTCTTTGTGAATGCAATTTAGCATAACTAAGCAAACTTGCATTGCCACACGGTAACACAAACTGTGAACATGGCTCAGCTGACTGACGGTAACTTGCCAGTACGTGGGTCGCTTGTCTCTGTGCTTCCAGGAGTAGCCAGGAAAGATCTGCATAGCTGTTTCTGAACAGGATTCTACTAGTCCCAAGCAGCTTTGCAAATCCTTCCCTGAGGCCAGGAAGACTCCAGGTGTGCAAACACTGGGCACTGATTTGTGCCCAGTGGCCCCAGGATGTCAGCACCCGGCATGTTCAGATGTTACTGGACTGCTTATCCCACTGCAGCAAGGCCTGAGAGACTGGTGGTCTTCTCACCTGCCTGAAATCCAAAAGAAAATGATAAACACTTGGAAAATATCTCTGATGTGAAAAGGACTCAGAGAAGACGATAGTGAGAGTGGGGGAAGCAGAGTGAACAAGTCAGAAAGATTCACCATGGGGAAACAGAGCAGAGTGCAGCACTTTTGGGGGGCTGATGCTGGGCAGCAATGTGTCCTAAGGCTTTGGACACAGAGATCCGATTGGATAAAGCCCTGAGCAGCCCAATCAGAGCTGGCCCTGCTTGGAGCAGAGGGTTGAACCAGAGACTTTGTGAGGTTCCTCTCTGTGATGCCACGTCTTTGCCATGTGCCAGACACTAGGCCGGGGCGATGGGACGCTGGTGGCACCCATCGGCAGGGCTCGGCACGTTGTGCACCTGGCTGAGCTCTCCACCATCCCCTTGGGTCTGACCCGACACTAGATGTGAGGCTAGAGGAGGGCTATTCTAGACAAGAGGCTGCAAAGGGAGGGATGTGTTATGTATGGGGGCAGTGGTGCCGCAGAGGAGATTTTAACCAGGGCTTCACGTTCTCTGTAAGGAAACTCTTCCCAGTCTCCAGTGGAAGCAGCCTTGTGGCCCAACCTGTAGCACAGGGTGGGTACAGGGAGGGCACCAGCACTGGGGCTTTCCAGTAACTGACAAAGCGCACATCTGTCTCATCCTAATCCTGCATGAGGCCACAGCCTGCTCTCCCTGGGAGTTAACCACCTGTCTTAGAGCCCACCATGAGCACTTGCACTGTTGTTGCTGCAGAGCTGACTGTGTTCCTCAAGGGGTTCATGGTCTGTAAACACCACAAAGCTTGTTTTTTTTTTTTTTTTGGATGTGTATTTGAAATCTCCCATTAGACCTAGATGACTGGCTTACCCATCACATAGGACCTTACAGTCACCCCTCATCTACATCAGTTTGTCTTCGAGTTGTTCAGGAGAGCCCAGAGCATTCTGAGCTTTGGCGGTCCTCTTTCTCCTTCAAGATCTGCTGAGGACTGCTTTCCGCCACGACAGATGGTGTTCGCTGTGTCGTTGCTTTGTACCTATAACCTTCGCGTTCCTTTGGGTTCCTCTGACGTGAGTGATGTATTACGGGTGTGGCTGGGTTTCTTGAGTTCTCCTCACATGCAGCATGTAAGCACAGGCTCTCTCCGAGCCACATCTCACTGTGTTTGGAGGGATGAGGATGGGAAATCAGTTCCTAATGTATTACAGTTTAACACTAGATGTGTTTAGCCAGTGGTGGTCTCTTCCAACACATTTAACCCATATTGTCCCAGACCTGAAGCATGCAGCACCATGACTGCTTCTCCTGTGTGGTGTGCAGAGAGAACTGGGAGCAAGGCAGCCCCCACTGTGCTGTGAAGAGCAGACACTGACTCAACAGACTGTAAAGCTTTGAACATCGAGGTAATATTGTCTTCGCAGTGCACTGCAGAAGAGAAAAACAAGGTTTTAGGGCCAGATTCCACACTCAGTTCTCTTGGGATCTGAGGAGGTATGCAGGACAGCGTGATGAGGTCTGGCCACTAACCTTTTCAGGACCCTGGATTCCTTCCATCTTAACTTCTTTTACAAACCCAGAAAGGCTTCTGTTGGCACAGTCTGGTTTTCACTCTTGCTGGTACACTTTGGGATGGAACGCTCGCTGCCAGGGGACAGCTCACCTAAGCGTAAACTTTGATTGCAGATTAACCCATTTGGAGCTTTCACATTCTTCCTCAAATTAAGTGATTTTTGCTTCTCACACTTGCATGCATATGAGCATGTCTGGAGTCTTTTATAGATTCTATACTGTTTTGTTAAATTATCTATTCTGACAAGGAAGTAAAGCCAGATTTTTCTGCTGAATCATTGTCATCGTCGTTATTTTTAAATCCCTTTCCCAAACCCAGCCCACATTTATGCAGAACTCACCCCTCAACTCTGATCTGGGGCCCATACAAGCCCATACAAGCAATAGCAAAAAACACACACAAGTTGGAATGCAACTGAAAAAGTAAAGCACTAAAATGCAGATTATTTTTTTTCCTGGGGCAGTGCTGCCTTCACCAGGAGGAGAAACCACCCGAAACCACCCAAGGAAGCTCATTTTTTTGTCAGACTGTCAGGCCAGGATTTCAGGTACCAGCATCAGCTACAGGGTCTGGCTTTCCTGGAAATTAAGTTGCTTCCAGGGACTATTTTAAGTGTGGAGCTTCAATGGTCCATGCTTGTACGGAGGCAGCACAGCCCTCACCATGGCTTTGACCTCTCCAGCTATCCCAAGGGCTTTCCTGGGCATGCTTATGAGTTTGCAAAGGTCAGACTATTGGCCAAAACATGTGAAGTGCTCCAGCTTAATTCTGTGTAGCAGAGCAAAGAAAAGAACCCATGAGTAACAAAAAAAAACAAAAAACAGATGAGAGCCATACACAAAAGTTTTGGAAAAGGTTCAGAAGTTTTTAATCAGAAGTGTCACAGTGAAGCCTTGTGCAATTACAGGTAGATTTTGTTTCGTTTGGCTCTGCCACAGCGGCTGAATTTCTGCCACTGCAAGGTCTGACAGGTTGTCAGCATGGGGCAGCTTGCCCTTGACATGCAGTTACAACAGAACCCTGTCCTTCACAACAGAAAGCGGAATATGGCTTTCATGTTCTGGCTCATGTGGAAATGTTCGAATTGTGGTCCTCAATCATACGAAACCTCCAAAGTCCAAAGCTAGTGTCAGTGTCAGGTCGTTGTCTCCTGCATGAGTAAGGCTGGGATTTGACTCCTGTGGGGACTGATGTTGGCAGTCTTGACTGATGAAGGAAAAAAAAAATAGCAAAGACGAGGGAAAGAGGCAACGGGCATCTTCTGGGAAAACCATGAGGCCATGGTAGTCGAGGAAAGGGTGGGGGAATGTCAGGAACCAGGCTCACGCACCAGGCCCCAGCCCTCCCCTTGCAGCAGGGCAATCCTGCTCCTGGCCCTGTGCAAAGCCCAAAATTTCTGGGCTTGTGCAATGACTGGGGTCAAAGCAGTGAGCTGGCTGGGTGCTGTGGGATCCTATCCCAGCTGTAGGTACACATTATGTTTGGTGGGATGAATTCAGACACACACAGAGCTTTTTTATCCCCAGAAACTGTACTTGGAGGCACAGCCTCCTGCATTTCTGGAGAGCCAGGTGACCACTTGCATTCTCAAACTATATCCACACAAGAAAATGGGACCATGGGCCATTACTGATGTCTGCAGCTCACTTCTCCTATCCCCAAAGCAGTGAGATTGGCCAAATCTCTCCTGTAGCACAAGCAGGGAATGAGCTGTGAGTGTGTCCTTATTCTGCACGTCTGCTCTTGGGGACCTCATAGGATCACATTTTGAACAGATGCAGGAAGGGTACAACAGACAGGGCAGTTTAAAAGCCACTAGGAAATCCTTAAGTCTGTGGAGAGGATATTTGCTCTTCTCTGGCATTTTAGGGGTTTATTACAAGCTGATGCCATCCTGCCAGTGATACTTCGTGTGGAGAGTCAGCTGGGATCCCTGCTCACCTTGTGCTCCTGCCAACGTGTCAAGGATCTGACATGAAATAATGCAAGCCCAAGCAGGCTCCCAGGCTACCTCACAGACCTGCTGGCTCATCCGGCCTGGTCTCGCTTGCACACCCACACTCACACTAGTGCCAACCCCATGGACACACGTGGACTTGAATTTAAGGAAACGAATTTAATAAGAAGCTAGGACAGATTATGATGGTTAGGCACAGCACGGCCAGCATACGGACCACCTGCCTATTTCCACACAACGGTGCCCTTTTATCCCCTTACCACTGTACTTTCCTCCCCAGATCACCTAAATCCCTCCTTTTCCCCTCTGGCTCTTTCTCTACTCATTCCACCATAGATCCTGTGCTACCCCCAAACGCTTCTCCTCTGCACCCCACAATATGCCTCACCCCTTGGCCGTGACCCACCTTTGTCCCAGCTCTGGCTGGAGAGCTGCTCCTGGTGACAGATCTCAGTGGGCCTCATGCCTAGGCCACGGGGCTGCTGTGCTGCTGGGACGGCCCCAAAAGGACCTGGCTGAGGTGTTGATCCTTAATTTGGGTTCCCACCCGCCAACATCTCCCTATACTTCTTGTGGCTTTTGTGAGGGGGCTTCTGATGGGCTGGTGGCCCTTGGGAAGGGTATTATTTGGGGTCCCCCACCTCACCATCTGGGCTCCCCTGTGGGTGTGCAGATGAGCTGTTATCACGTAACCGAACGCCATAACTGGCAACGCAGGGCAGCAAAGGAGATACAGAGAAAAGCCAAAATACCATTAAGCAAACAAGAACAAACTGGCACTGGCTCCGCACGGATCCAGCAGCCATCAATCAGCTCAGGCAATTTATTTCACAGCAACACCCAAACAAACAACGCAACACTGTTTTCTCAAACGCAGAGCCGGTATCTGAACCGAACGTCGCGAACGGGCTGCATGGTTCCGAATCCCCAGCGGCTGGTGTCTATGGCCGGGATCTCCTCTTCGGCGTTGATCAGCTCCAGGTCATAGTGAGTCAACATTAAGGACACAAACAATTTAATTTCAGCCGTAGCAAAGAACCGCCCGGGACAGATGGATACGCCTGCCCCCCAAGGCATGCTGAAGTATTTCAGCCGTTTGCCGTTCTTGTAGAAATCTTTCTTGGTGCCGTCTGGGTTGACGAAGCGGTCGTACTTAAATTTGTGAGGCTCGGGGTGGATTTCTGGGTTCATCTGCACAGAGAGATGTGGGAACAGAGCCAGGCGGTCCCCTTTGCGCAGGGTGTACTCCGTGCCGCTGCTCACCTTGAGGCTCATGTCCTGGAGGATGGCTCTGATCAGGATTGGGGCTGCCACCAGCCTCAGGGTCTCCTCCACAGCACTGTCCAGAAGAGGAGTCTGGTTTAACATGTCACTGGTGATGTTAACCGGCGGGCTCCCCGGCTTCACTTCTTGGCCGTGCTCCCTCAAGACTTTTTCTACCTCTTCCTTCACAGCCTTCAGAGCGTCTGGATGCTTCATGAGATACAGGAGGAGCCAGAAGGCAGCAGGGCCTGTGTTGCCTTGGGATGCCCACAGCATCATAAACATGAAACGGTCCCGCATGTACTCAGGGACGCCGTTTTCTGCCAGAACCTGGTCCTGATCGCTTATCCACCTGCTGATGTTGTCCTTCTGACAGCTCTTACTCACAGACAGCGCATGCCAGAAGAACCTTTTAAGCCTCTCAGCTTCTATTTTGTCCTTGGGAGGCAACACAGCGTAGGCCAGGCGGGGGAAGAGGCGGTCGTACTTCCGAAACTCAATGAACAGCTGGTTGGAGTGGATGAGATCTTGCTCGTGAGCTTTCTCCTTGTTCCCTGCCTGCTGGTGTGACTCGGTGCCGTACAGAGCCAGGTACCCAGCCCTGAAGACGATGTTGTAGCAGTAGTAGAAGAGACTGGCCTCTTGCCACAGTCGCTGCTCCTCTCCTGAGCTCAGCTTGAGAAGCATCAGCTTCTGGAAGTTATCCATGGTAGCTTGTGTCAGGAGACGGAGTCCATCTCCCATCAGATGCTTCATGCTCAAGGCGTGCATTGTGCTGTGGTTGACTATGGAGGGCTTGTAGCCAAAAACCTGGAGGACCAGTTTGGCTGCAAAAGCTGTAAAGTCTAGTTTAGACCGTGATTCTTTCACGATGGCTTCAAAGCAGAAGGGGTCCATCACGAAGGTAAAGTAATGGCCTCCAATCAGCACTGTGAAAATATCTCCGTGTTTTTTCTGCATCTTTTTTAGGAACGCAGAACTGTCCTTTCTGAAATCCAGTGCATAACCCAGCCAGGGAATGATGCCTTTCTCCAGGGGGGGCTCATTGGGTCTTCGGCTCCGAAAGGCACCCAGGAGGTAGAACCCCCCGAGCAGTGATGCTATCAAGGTGCAAAGAAGAGCTGCCCAGAGTTCCATGAGAGCACTCTGCCTGGCTGGGTGTTTGAGCAAGACCTAGGGGACTCCTTTTTATTCCCATCCAGCAGCTGATATGCAGATGCAGAGCTGACAGCATCTGCCCTGATTGGCAGCAAGTATTTGCGTTTGCCCTTTGGAGTGATGATAGTCTTTTCTTGGCTGACACCCAGAGATTTTTAAGGTGAAAGGTGTATTAGATTCAACTGGAGTTAATGTGCTGGTGTGTAAGGTAGATGGGTGTCAGTGTGGGCTCTGCGGCAGCTTAAGCCAAGCCCCTTTTCTAGGCTGCACTGAGTTTTTGAAAAAGGGGCTTCAGAGAACTCCCCTTGGCGATTTCTGCCTTTAACACTATGCTACAGACACGCAATGCAGGCTGGAAAAAAGAGAGGAGGAGCAGATGTTGGAAATGCTGCTGGAAGTGAGCTCAGGACCGAAGGAAGGGACAGAGCGAGGAGCTACTTCAGTGTCAAACGCCAGCAGCTCTACTCCTTTTCCCTTCTGCTCCTCAATGTCTCCTGCCAGGGTGGGAGGACCCCAGGGACCCCATCCCTGGTGCAGTGCTGGGCATCCAGCTGCAGGCACGTGAACCTTGCAGCACCTTCCTATGGGATACAGGGATGTTATGTGGAGAGGCAGTTAAGGAAATGGATTTAGTAAGGAGATGACCATGCACAGGTCACGCTGCTTACACCTTCTCCCTATTTCTCCACCCTTGTTTCTCCCCAATTCACCCTTCGTTTTCCCCACCTTCACTTCTTCCCTTAAGCATCCCATCACAAGCTCTGCACAGTCCCAGGAGCCCTCCTCGGGTAGGTCACAAGATGAAGATCGCTGTCTTCATCTCAGATTTGTTTCCCAGCTGCTGTCTCCTTCCACATTCCTTCCCGCCGACCTGACCCATAGAGCAAAAGCCACATCGTAGCATCAGCTAAATATTTGCTTTGGCATTTTGTTAAGCAAAGCTCCAGGCTGTACCATTTTGAGACCACATTGGAGCAATATTGGCAAGAGAAACAGTGGCAGTGAAAACTGATGCACCTTTCCGGTTCAACTCAAAATCCTTCTCAGTCCTATCAGTAACCCTGGCTAGCAATAAAATTAAGAACGTGAGTGTTTGCTCTTAAGCCATAAACTTTATTTACACAATTCTATCCAACTAACATGTTCAATTGATTTCCAGGCTGGAAAAAGCCCAGCTAAAGTTCAAAAGTGTTTGGGGTGAATAGCAGCTTTTTAAATAAAGGTCAGCAAACTAGTAACCTTGAGCTTTAAAGCTACACTGGGTATAAGGATTGGCTAATAGCTACCTGTGCGCTTCGATTTAAGGCCATGCTGCCACTCTGCAGTGAGGTAAAACTGATGTTTATGTTACAGAAGATTCCACGGAGATTTTTTGTCTTGTCAAAACCCATCTTTGGGAAGGGAAATGCCTACACCACTGTCCTGCTGAGCCCATGTTTTTTTCTTTCTTACTGGTTGTTACTGGTCTGAACTCTGGTGCTGCAATGATCAACCTGATTTCAAATCAAGGATCCGTCCCTTGGGTAGACACAGTTTCCTGCTCGTTACACTTGAATGTGGCATAGCTCATACTAACGGAAAGAGCCATCATGGATCAGACCCACTCCAAAGTGCCTGCTTCCTCCTGTTGTCTCTCCTGGTAGGCAAAGAGGTGAGTCTGGCTAAACACATTCCCCTGGCACATGGCAAAGGCCAGGAAGCATTTATCATGTGTTCGTGATGCTCAGCATTTCTATCTGAGCAGTGTATCTGCTGCAAGAGTGGCTTGTTTCTGAGAGCTGGATGTCAAAGGTGCTTTTCCTACAAATAGCCTGAGGGATCTTCCACAAATATAACCTGAATCGTTTCTTCACAAAAGCATAGAGCAAGGGGTTGAGGCAGCAATGGACTAAGGACAAGCTCTCCGTGATCTGCATGGCATAGTCCAACTGTCTGCTCCTCTCACAGCTCCTGATCACACCAACATATTGCAGGGAGTGAAGGATGAGGACAACGTTGTAAGGGAACCACAGGACAAAGAAGACAGCCACCAGAGTAAAGACAAAGTGGAGTGCTCTCCTCGAGCCAGGCACCTGAGACGTGGTGAGGACACATGCACTGCGGGAATAGCAAAACACCATGAAGAAGAAAGGAAAAAGGAAGCCCAGGATGTTTTGAGTGACCTGAAAGACCACTTTCCAAAGTAAGTGTTTCTGGCCATAATCATGAGTGCACAGGATGGTTTGGTTGTGGATATGCTTCGCGCTGCTGAAGAGGCCATCAGGAATGGAGAGGAGAATGGAAAGGACCCATGCCACCAACAAGATGAGGGTGGACTTCCTCCGTGTCACGGAGCTGCGAGGAGAGCAAGCGTGAACTGTCTGCAGATACATGTCCAGACTCATGCAGCTCACAAAAAAGACACCACTGTAGAAATTCATGGTGTACATGGCATTTAAGACTGGGCACAACACATCCCAGGTCACCCACTGAGAAATGAACAGGACCCAGAAAGGAAGGGTTAGCAGCAAGAAGAAATCCGAAAGCACCAGGTTCAGCAGATACAGCTCGGTCATCTTCTTTTTCTTACTGGTGTACATAATGAGGACAATAAAGAGAAGAATGTTCCCAGTGAACCCAACCAGGAAAACCATGGTGTAAAAAGCTGGCAAGAATGCTCTGCTAAAGGAGACCACCTCTTCTTTGGTACAGAGGCCATACTGCATGTAATCCCCCTCATCCACGTACTCGTAGGGGTAGTCACTCGAATTGGCAGCGTAATCTTGGGCATCCAGCAAGGCTGCAGCAGTTGTTGTTACCACCTTTGAAGCTGCGTTCAGCAAGTGGCTGCCTAGGAGCAAAACACAAGTGAAGGGCATCGCCAAGGTGTTTCAAAATGTCATTCCAATCCATGGAGGAAAAGCAAACATGGAGTGTTTTCCTTCATTCATAGGTTTTAATCTCTGCCACCTTATAACTATTTTGTGTCCAGAACTCTTTAGCCTTCGCCTACAGCATGGAGACAGACACCTACATGAACATTTGAAATAATATTTCTGGTTTCCTTGCTCCCATGTACTAAAAGCATGGTCTCCTCTGAGCTGATTCACCACTTCCCCCTGACACAACTGCAAGCTTTTGAGAAAGTTTCCACCTTAAATTACTTAAAATTCAGAGCCACACCCTGCTGCACCCTGCTTTGGGTAACTACCAGATCACTCCTGACAAAGCAGAATTTAGTTTCTCTGCAAAGCAAAACCTGCCAGCAGTACCTTCAGGCTGGTAGGGCTGCTCTCAAAGGCAAAACACTGAAAAGTACCAGCTCCCAGTACAACACTGTCCCCTTTTGAGGCCAATTCTAGGACTCAAAGCATGAGACAAGGGTTGGAGCCCCTGCCCAAGGCCATGAATTAGGGCTGCTCCTCCTGTGCCTCAGGACTGCACACTGGTTCCAACAACTGCAGTCTGGACTTCAGAAAATGGTCAATGATTTGGAGAACTTTGTATTTTTGGAGCCTGATCCTCAAGAAACTCTCACCACGAGAGCACCATGAGGATGTCATCTCCCAAAAGTCACCCAAACTGGGCAATGGCCATCAATCACTGAAGAGCCAAAATCTCCCCGGCTGGGAGATGGGAGCCACCTCCCACTGGTACAATGAAGGTCAGAGTGGGTTTTACAGATCAAGACTAATCTCCAGGCTCTGACAGAAAATCAAGGGCGTCACAGAGAGAGGGCAGACTGACCGTAGATGTCCCCACCACCCCTAGAACACACAGGTCTTCAATCATTGCCAAACCCGCCCTCATTTCCTCTGGGACTCACTTTCCAGCAATCCAGGCCTTGAGGACCTATTTTTCCTAAGACTGAATCACCGAGTGAAGAGCAAATGAAGCTGCTGGTCCCAGGGCAGGTTGTACTAACCCTAACCCTAACCCAATCCCACGCCTTGAGCTAAGGCACCCAGGGCAGAGTTGGTGGCTGCAATATGAAGATCTCTTAAAGGTCTTCATTTTCCAGTGGGGTTACACTCACCTCTCCTGTCTGCATGGAAACACCTTTCAGGAGGTGGAGGGAGGTCTCGGCTCACCCCGTAGGCACCCCTACATCCCTTGGATCCTGGGCCAAGATCCCCCAAAGCCACTCAGGGGAAGTGGGTCTCCCCTCTGGAGAGGGCTGAGGCAGGAACCCCTGTGCCTCAGGCAGGTTCTGCAAAGCACCCAAAGCTTGGAGCAGGGTGCTGAGGGTCCCTGCAGGTGCAGAGCTGCAAGTGGTGAAGCTGCAGACATACCTGTTGCAGTCCTATGTCTGAGATTGCTTAAATATTCATCCCAGGCAACGGTGGGTGGCTGAAAAGAAGAAAAAGTGTGGTTTGGGCTGGGCTGCAGATGTCTTCTTGCTGTCTCTCCACCCCTTGGTGAGCACCATGCAGTGCTTCAGACAGAGCTGCACGACAGTGCCGGAAAAAAAACCTTCCTGGGAACGAGCTTTTTTTTTTTTTTTCTGCTTCATACTTTGGAGGAAACTCATCTTCAGCTGCATGCACTCTGGACAGTGTGCCCTTGGGAGCAAGCCAAAGCTTCGCACCCGCTCTGACTGAGGTCACACCCAGTGAGACTCCCGAACACATCCAGCACTCTCTGCACCCACATGGGGGCAGCCACCCCACAGCTCCCATTCTGGGGCTCTTTCAGCCCTCTGAGATGCCTTTTCTCTCCTGGCCTTCTCATTCCTCCTCCATATCGCACTGCCACTGGCGTTCACACCCTGTCCTGTGTCGCAGAGCAGAGAACTGATTCACCCCCCTGACAAATACAACATGGGCTGAGCTCTGAAATTAATCCCAGCCCAATTGACCCTCCCCAGGTTTCTCGTTTATCTATAAGCACAAAAGAGAAAATGCACTTACAAGAGCTGCTTCTCCATGGCGGGCAGTTCCCATTCTGCCAGAGGCTTGACTCAGGCTTTTAGGAACCTCTTTTAGTGGTGCAAGGGGACAGACAGGAAATGTGAGCTCACTGTGACCGCCCTGCCTCTGTTTCGCCTTTCCTGGAGCTCCTCTGTGGGTGACACAGCACTGCAGCTCTGAGTGCTGAGGCTGCCCATGCAAGAAGCTGAAGAAGGGTTTGTAACGAGATGGGACAGACCGGGCTCACCCAGCCCAGCTGCTTGCTTAAATACAACTGGTCCCTTTTGCCCTTCTTCTTTCCATTTTGCCATGCGTGTTTGTCCCCATCCATCCTTGATCCTTTCTTTTAATAGAATCATGGAATCACTGAGGTTGGAAAAGACCTGAGATCATCTAGTCCAACTGTCAACCCAACACTTCTATGCCATGTCCCCAAGTGTCACATCTACACATTTCTTGATGGTGACTCTACCATCTCCCTGGGCAGCCTGTTCCAGTGCCTGACCACTCTCTCAGAGAAGAAGTTTTTTCTAACATCCAACCTGAACCTCCCCTGGTGCAACTTGAGGCCCTCACCTCTCATCCTATCACTGTTACCTGGGAGAAGAGGCCGACCCCCACCTCACTACAGCCTCCTTTCAGGGAGCTGTAGAGAGCAGTAAGGTTTCCCCTGAGCCTCCTCTTCCTCTTTCCAGCCACTCTGCCCCAAGCCTGTAGCACTGCATGGGGTTGTTGTGACCAAATTGCAGGACCCAACTCCATGTAACTGACCTCAGCCCATCGATCAAGCCTGTCCAGATCCCTCTGCAGAGCCTTCCTACCCTCAGGCAGATCAACACTTCCTCCCAGCTTGGTGCTCACCCGGTTCACCTGGTCGTAGGAGATGAGGTTGATCAGGCAGGACCTGCCTTTCGTGAACCCATGCTGGCTAGGCCTGATGCCCCGGTTGTCCCTCACACGCCGTGTGATCGCACCCAAGATGATCTGCTCCATAACCTTCCCTGCTACCGAGGTCAGGCTGACAGGCCTGCAGTTCCCCGCATCCTTCCGACCCTTCTTGTAGCTGGGCATCAAGTCAGCAAGTCTCCAGCCATCTGTGACCTCCCTGGTTGACCAGGATTGCTGATAAACGACGCGGTTTGGCAAGCGCTTCTGCCGGCTCCCTCAGTACCCTTGGCGGGATCCCATCTGGCCCCATGGACTTGTGACAGCCTAGGTGGGGCAGCAGGTCCCTGACTGTTTCCTCCTGAATTGTGGGGGGTTTATTCCATCCTCCATCCTTGTCTTCCGGGTCAGGGGGCTGAGTACCCTGAGTTGACTGGTCTGACTACTGAAGACAGAAGGCACTGAGAACCTCAGCCTTTTCCCCATCCGCGGTGGTAATATTCCCCACCACATTCAATAAAGGATGGAGAGTCTCCTTGGCCCTCCTCTTGCTGTAAATTAATTTCTAATAACAATTTTATTATCTTTTACAACGGTGGCCAGATGAAGTTCTTGCTGGGATTTCACCTTTCCCCACCCCTCTCCTCCCTGGTCCTCATTTCTTTTTCCCTGTTAGCCTTGGGTTTCCTACATCACAATCCCAGGCGTGGCAACGTTACTTCTTTTTTTCTTTTTTTTTTTTTTTTTTTTTTTTAAAACTTTTAT
>VXAV01007098.1:279495-298228 GCA_013399715.1 Alectura lathami | reverse complement strand
CATGCAAGCTGGTGTGAGAAAATTTCCTGACATGTGAGAAATTGTACGTTATGGGGTGTTTCTCTAAGGAAAGTAGTACGAATGTCATTGCTAAAGATGTGCAGTAATATAAAACAAGTTACTAAATAATACACTACAGGAAAAAAAATAGACCAAGGGACTGAATACCCTTCACATCTTTTCCATCTCCAACCTTTTCATAAAAATAACAATTAAAAAAAAAAAGGATTATATAGACTTTTTGGAAATTTCATGGTCTCAGATCATTATTTTCAATACATTCTTTCAAGCAAATCATATCTCCCTCCATGCCTTGCTGAAGTCACCTGCTCTGGTCCATACATCTCATAATGGATATGGTCACAGCCTATTAACTCTTTTTTCTATGCTGCCATCACTCACAGTATGGCAACATGGTGAATACACCAAGACAGCTCTGTAATTAATAACATGATAAATAAATTGATTTTGTCCAAACTGCAAACCAGCCAAACAAACAAACAATGACAAAAAGAGAAGTTTAAGTTTAGTCACATTCAGAAGTATCTGTACGTTGCTGTCCACTTAATTAATGTGGCTCTTGGGATAGATGACCAGGTTGCATTTATGGACCACATTGCTTGATTGATTTTGGCCAAGGCTATCTTTTGCTTCTCAGCAGCCTAGCTGAAATTAAGTCTGCTCATTCTTTTTGTCCTCATACCTGCATTGACCAACTCAGGCCTAAAGGTAAGTTAGTGAAACAAGAGCTGGGAAAATCAGTTGGCTTCAAGAGAGGTGATCTAGGGAAAATGGGGAGGCAGAGAGGTTACAGCAAAACAAGAGATGTGAAAATGGCTAGAAACGGTCTATGAGTTTTCCAGGAGTCTGGGTTTGGAACGTGTGCAAGGAGGAAAAGGCATTTGGAGGTCTAGGGAAATGGTTACTACTTCTGCCAGTCCTGCAGGACCAGCAGGTTGAGTTATGCAGATGGGAGTCAGAAACCAGCTCGTTCTATCTCGTGTTGCCATAACAGTCACTCTTGTCTGGAATGACATAAGGAGGCAGCCTGCTGTTTTGCTTTGGCCTAAAGCTACTCCCACATTTTGCTGCTGTGGTTTATTCTGGTTAAGCAAAACTACAAACTTAGCCTAAAACTAGCATAGCCAGCTGACCTGAGGCCATTTCATGCCTAGTTTGTGGAGTAACAAAAATCTGACATGTCTCCCACAGTTTTGATACTGAATGCAATATGAGGATGAAAGCAGACTGCTTGGTCTCAAATCCACAGTGAATACTGAGGCATAGAATTTCGTCCTTAGAATTAAATTACGTGACATAATGTAGTTATAATGCAAATACTTAGCTCTTAGGGAAGGGTCTGATAAGAGTACATATTCAAATTTTATTGTATTCTACTAACTTTCTCATTTGATTTGCAGAAAATAATTGTACTGCACCCTGACAGTACCACATACAAGGAAATAGTAGCGTTAATAAATACAAAGAGAAATGTCCTTTGTGACCTTGTTTTGTAGAGTCTTGTTTAAAAACATAGAAGACTGTCGTTTTGTGACAGACTAATCTCCACAGGTCTCTCTACCTTCTATTTCCACATTCTACTAGCTTAGTGCAAAGTATAGCCTTGATTTCAGTTTACTCATGCAAGAAAGCCATCAGCTAGGGTTCTCCTATAGCAATTTCGTATTTATTATCAGTCTTTTATTGCATTTGACCTCAGTCAAACACCGCTGGGTGAGGTTTAGCCCTGTGTTATTAGACAGAACATACAGAGTGAATAAGTAATGTTCATTGTTCTCGTTTTTTTCAGGGTAAAAATTTTTCGTAACTTAGTACCTTTAAGGACTGAGCTTCAAAGGTCATTTGTGCTGTAAGTATTCAACTCCCAAGTAATTTTCATACAAAGATGGGCAGGAAAGTAAAACAATTCAGAAAAATACTTTCTAACTAGTGCTCAGTCTCCAAAGGTTAGTAGTCTCACTTTTTTAGAGAAAGGTTTTGTGTTCAAGGCAAAAACATATTATTACTGTCTGTTTGTTACTGCATAGGACTGTCATCTTAAGGAAAAAAAACTATCTTAGTCTTCTAGGAAATTACCCTGGTCAAAAGATCTCTTTCCCATCTGACTGTTTCTACAATCCAAGGTAGCAGACTCAAAACAGTGGCGGACCATTTTGTCATGTATTCATGGGAAGAAAATTGAGCTTTGCTTATCTGCCTGTGTTTGCCAGTCTGGTTTTCACCTTCATTTCTGAAAGTGGTGCACATAAAAATTGCATCTCTGCCCATTCACTACTTAGGCACATAGAATATGAATGGCTGCTTAGATGCATAGCTTATATGACTGGAGAATAAGAAGGCTTGAAAATCTCTTTAAAATTCATGATTATCTGTGTTCCCATATATCTCTCTTGGCCTTGTATATTCTTTTTCTTATAAAGGTTTTTACGGAGGCAGTGCCCCCTTCTCATGTACTGTCATCTGCCTCTGACCTATTTGACATACTTCACTAAAGCATTTGATCTTAGTGGAGTACTGAGATATTGCTGCTCAAGGCGACAGATATTTTATGAGTTCTAAATTCAGGAATATTATCACTAGACATTGTACTATACCAGAAAGCAGCAATTAAGCTTTCTATCTCCTAATGCAGTGTTTGAAGTCATATGCTGATATCCCTGGAATGGTGTCAGATTAAATCTCTTGGACCCTAAGCCACTGTTATATTTTATTGGACAGCTTCTCTGCCTCTATTAGTGTGTTTCATGTGCTGCAGTTAGTGTTCTACCCTTTGGTGCCTACCTTGGCCTATTGACTCTTAGCATTTTGTGTTTGTGACCTAATGGTTTATTTTAGTTCTGCTTGCACCACTATAGTAATCTCTGACATTTTTGGAGTCCATTTAGGTCGTAAAAGATAACTGTCTGATGAGATAATAACTGATTGCTTTCCTCTTAAACTTGTACTGAATTGACTTACTTGATAATATTTAGAGATCTGAACCTTTGCAGGAGATACCAATAACCTGTGTGAGTATATGGTTTTATATATATATATATATATATATAGCATATATTATACTCTCAATTATAAAGCATTCATGCACCTTTTCATTAACAAATCTTAATGCTTTTATTGTTTATGACAGGCTTTGAAGTTTAGAAAGGAGAGAGCCTTGGGCTAAAGATGTGCCTTTTCTTGCTCCCATGTAATTCCAAAGAAGTTTAACAGAGATGTAAGCTGCTAGAAATCACCATTTCCTGCCTTCAGAGAAATGTTAAAAGCCTGCACATAAGAAGTGCACATAAACATTTTAAATAGCCGGGTTCCAAAATACCACCAAAGAAAAAGCAACAGTGGCAGCCTGGAAAACACAGGCTGACAGCCTCAAGAAGATGACTAGAAACAGATGAGCTAACCAAAATCCATTTTTTTCTATCCATCAGAAGCCCAACTGAAAAGATTCAGCATTGGTCCTAGGACTGTGTTCCCATATTTTGAGATAATGGCTTTCTATTGTTGCCAAACGAACAGGACAAAGGAGATATTTGAGATATTTTATAGATTACATAGCTGTGATCCCGTCTGCCAGAATCTTGCATTCATAGTAATGTACAACCCAGCCAAACTGAGGAGAGCAATCCAGTATGCTTGCTTCAAAGGACTGCCTGATCTTGTAGATAGCTAAATTTGTCTGGTACCTCCCTCTTTCCTTCAGCACTTAGTTGTGTCTGTGCCTATGCACTATGGATTGCACATTGCAGAGATGGACGTCAGTCTTCCTCCCTGTGCACTACTGTGGTCCAGGTGTAAGTGTAGATAGGTACACAAAGTCTTCCTAAGATCCTACAGAAAGTATGAAGGGGATGAGATTCAATCTGCAGTACAAAATATCATACCTTAGGAACTGGTGCCTCTCCAGTTGGTTGTATAATGATCTTACGTATTTTTAGCATTTAGGGTGGAAATCTTAGGCTAAGGGATGCTTTTCTGCCAAGCTGGAATTTTATTTATGTCAGCCTGAAAAGATTCCTACCCACTAGTATGAAACTAAGAACACATCTGTGTATTTTCCAGCTGGCTGCAGGAAAGCTCCTCCATGTATGACTTCACAGTGTCTCAGCTTGTAAAGAAGCAATGAAAATCACTTTACACGAGTATAAAAAAAATCACCATTACATAGGGTCCATGGAACAGCCTACAACTAAAGCAGTGCCATTGGGCATGAGAGTTGATCTCCAAGCAGAGCAGAAGTCACCCTGGGTGACTCAAACCACCCAATCTGTAAGTGGCACCTCCTCTGTACCTTCCAGTGCCCTTCTTCAAATGTGAACTAGGCACCTAGGTAGAGGCACTTGCCACTTTCCTACGAGTCCATGTATGATCTGATGAACTACACTGCCCTTTGGATGTGTCTGAATAAGATGAAATGAACACCCTTCTGCAGGATTCCAAAAGCATCTTGGTCACTTTGCTTACTGAATATGGAAGTCAAACTATTTGGTTAGGTGAGTTAGATTGCTCCCTCTGCATGCCTCATTTCACTTTTCAGATGCTGTTCTGCCAAGATGGACTTGAATCAAAAGGAACTGTAAGTAATGTCAAGGAGGAAGTGAAACAATGGCAAAGAGATAAGGCATCTTTGGGTATAACGTCAAAAAGGTAAAGAAAACAATAGCCAAGCAATTAACTGGGGAAATATTAATTCTGTGTGCCAAGCAAAGATGCAGAGGCTATTTGCTAAGGCGAAGGATCAAAACCAAACAAGTATCAGTTAAAATTTTCATGACAAATGTTTGTGAAGAGTGAGGGAGAGGCAGCAGCTACAGAAGCAGAAGCTTTATACAGCAGAGACGATCAATATACAGGTCTGATGTTATGAGCTGACAACTAGGCTGCTACAACAAATGTGAGGAATAGCAAACTGAGTATGAGTACCAAGTACCTTTTTTTTTTCTTGCTCATCATGTGTCTGTGGCAGAATTACTAATGAATTTCTCTGTAAGAAGTTGAGACATTTATATCAGCAGCTTGTTATCACATCCGTAGGCAGCATTTTCTCAAAGGTCCAAGGAGTTTGTGGTGTGGGAAGATGCAATAGCCTCCTAGGTCATTGATGGAAGAGAGGCTTGCTTAGCTGATGGGATCACAGCTTACTTCTGGAGAGAGTGGGCAGTCCCAACAGGCCTAGGAGCAGTATGGGGGACTGTGTAGGTCCCAGCATCTCACTGGTGTAGGCAGAAGCCTAGGAGCAGCACATGTGAGCCTGGAGCCTCTGTCTCCAGAGCTTGGTGCTGCAGAGGAAGGACTTTAATTGCCTAATTTTCTCTATGTGCTAGTATGCTGCTGGATTGGGACAGCAAAAGGAAAATTTCATTTGTGTGGCATCACTCAACTGGAAAAAAAAAAAAAGAAAACAAAGAAAAAAGAAAAAAGAAAAGAGAAGGTTTTATCAGATGTTGTAATATATTCATCCAGAGATCCAGTCTAAAGTTCTGGATGCCAAAACTAAAGACGTAAAGGAAAGTCAGCCTGTCACCTCTCAGGAGTGTGCATGGAAAGGAAGGGAAAGGTACAAGACACAGAATACCCGGTGACATACTTAGTCCTGTAGATGAAGTGGTGGAGGTCTGTGCTGCAGGACTGAAAGACAGGATTGCGTCTCTCATGACAATGTTTGTTGGGAAGAAGAGATCACTGCATGCAGTACATTTTGTTCTACCTTCTAATTGAACAAAATAGCAAATTTAGGAAATTATATTAAAAAGTCCTCTGCTGTCAGATATGTTACTGAGATTACAAACAAAGGAAGTGAGAAGCTAGGAAATGTCAAAACAATCACTTCCCCTGAAGCTGTAATCAACCCCTTGCATATATGTTCTATGATACAATTTTTAGTTACATAGCAGTGTTCTCCTTGTCTGAAGGACTCAGTGCACAGGATAATCAAACGAAAATAGCTTCCATAAAGAGGGAGAGGATTAAAATGCATTTTAACAGAACTAACTGGTCGCTACCTAAAAAAAAAAAAACAAACAACAATATTAGCCTCCAAGTAAAAAATCTTCATCTTTCAAGAAACCCTTGGGATGAAAATAACCCTAGTTAAACAGAAAAATAAAATGTAAATTTGTCCACACAGCCTTGTTGCTGAAATATGTATTGCTTTGTTAAATAAAACCGACACTGTGATATTGCAGGAGTGATTAAAGACCTGCAGTGTGTTCCTTCCAGCAGAAAAAGCTATATTTAAAGGGAAAGGAAACCAGAAGGATTTTTAGTGTATTTGGCCCTATTCATAGTTTATGTGATGAATGACTACCAGACCAGATGTTCCAAAGGACTTTGAGCTATTTAATTCACTTTTAATGTTTGTGTTATTAGATAAAGTTTCTTCCAAAATACCATAAACCAGAGGTTTTAACAGTTGTCCAAGGGATTATTTATTGAGGGCTGACCAATGCTGGTCAACCTGTTGGCCTGGATTGTGAGCTGCTGAGATACTCTAGAAGAAGCTGGGATGGATAAATAATGTTCAAATATCATTTCTACTTGTAAAGAACTTTGAATGAAAAAGGTCAAGGCTGTTGTCATTAGGTGCTAAGAGCAGTGGAGAGAGGCAGCCAGTCTATTAATGTGGGAGCCTCACCATCATGATACTTTCTGCCTAGGTCTGTGTTACTGGATTCAAGAACAGTTTCTGGCCCCTTTGTCCCAGTACGTCACTGTACCAGGTCAAAACTTAGGCACGCATGCTTTCTTGTTCCTCCTTTTTCTCATCCTCCTTTTGTCAACTTTCTATCCTACACAAGGATCCTGAGGTGGGCTGGGGGTGAAGAGCAGCATCAATGTGGCCAGGCAGCTCTCCAAGGACAGCACGTGGCTGCTGTGTCCCATGGTCGCTACCTCTAAAGGGAGAGAAGCATGGACCCCATGGGAGCAGTCCTTCAGCACAGACTGAACTCTCTGCAAAGGTGAAAATGGAAATTTTCCCAAGGGCAAAGCCAAGCCCAATTTTCCGTCAGGAAAATGGAGATGACAGGTAGAACCCTACAGCTGGTCTGAAAAGGCATTGTCAAGAAGGAGAAAGTGAATATGCAAATGCCCCTCTCAGCAAGGTGAAGAACCCCAATTCTCAAATAGATTTTATTTCAGAATTCTTTCCCTTTGACAAAATTTTGTTTCTGATTTGTGTGCCTTTCTCAGATGATCCTTTTTCCTCAAACATGACATTTTCAGGAGATAGAAATCGCATTTTCCAGTCAGCTACTTTCCAGACTTAGCTACAATTGCCTCTGGCTGAGGCTCTGGGGTCCTTTATCAGGTAAAATGCTGGATTCTTATGATGTTGCTGGGCAGCCCAAGAAGAGCTCTGCTGTGCTAGACTTCTGGAAAAAGACCCAGAAATTCGTATTCTCTCCAGCTGACAGCTTGGAGAGTGAAAGATGGAGCGAGTAGCAGTCAGACTGCTGTGAGTACCTGACATGGATCTCAGACCTGAGATACCACAGTGGCCTTGGCTGAGCTGATGAAGAATTGCCACTGTCCTGTACCCTGAGTCGGGCTGTGCTGCCCTCTTCCACAAGACATGCTAGTTTTACTCTTCCTCTGAGCTTCTCTCATTCCTCCCTGTTGTCAGGTTCTTCCAGCAGATCACCCTCCTGCTCCTCAGCTTTGTCTCTTGTTTAACCGTGATCCAATTCAACTCACTAATCTGGCAGAAAATTAGACACTTTCTTGTTGGCTTGCATTTCTGCTGGGTCAGTCAGTCGGTTGCTTCAAGAGAAGACTGGAGAGACAGTAGACAAAGTGGTAGGTGGGTGAGCGCTGTAAAGAGAGTGGAGGCAACCTCATTCAGTGGCAGCAAGCTTTGTTGAGCATTGCGGCCTGTCTCATCTAGCACGGTTCTGAGGGTAGAAATGTCTTCCTACCCCTGCAGAGCAAAGTTATTCGGGGCTGAAGTTCTCCTTAAGTTGGTTTCTCATTGAGAGCTGTCTGTAAGAGACAGTCTCAAACAGACCCTTGCATGGATGGTCCTGATCCTTCCCAACTCAGTGAAACTGCCCTGAAGTGCGTTACTATCTCTAGCTATAACATGGATATCTAAAAATTAACTTTTGTTAACTTAGAGGAGAAGTTGCTCAGCTTTCGTTTTGGCAACCTTTTTGTGACCCTACTTCATCGCCCTAAACTTAATCCCAAGTAGTGGTACAGATACTAAATCTGCAGGGGGAGGTTCTTTTTGTTGTCCAGACTTTCACTTGGCACCCTCTTACAATTCCACCACAAATGGCTTGCAAAGATTTTAGCTCTGACAACCCTCACCCCCAAAATTGGCCATGGGAAAAAACAAAAAGCATTCAAAAGTAGTTTCTTACTTTACTCAGACCTTCCATAGGCGGCCCATTTGCAGCCCTGTTCCAGCTGAACCCTTAGGTTTTGTCTCACATCTTGCATTAAATGTAACCCTAAAAGCAGCTAAGCCTTTAACCCAAAACACTCTTCCCACTGCCAAAATGAAAAGGGTAAAATTCTTCTTCTTGCACAAACTTTCACTTGGCAACATCTTTGCAACCCCACCACAACTGTATCAGAAGGCTTTGACTCTTTCCTAACTGTCTTCCCTGCAAGTGCCCATGTATTTAACTGCAGACAACCCTTGCCATCACCAAAACAAGTAAAAAAAATCAGAAAAGAATTATTTTTGTTGCCCAGATCTCCCCAAGACAGCCCCCTTGCAACCCTACTCAAACTAGATCCCTAGGCTTTGTCTCTTTTCTTATCCTAAATTGTAGGTACTGACTGACCATCAGTCTGAGACTTGAGGCGACATCCCAGACAGAAAACTGCAGAGAAAATAAATATTTTTTGCTGTCCAACCCTTTCCTTGGCAATGCCAATACTACTGGAGCCCTGGAGTTTTTCTCTTTCCTAACCCCATCCCTGTTGGTGTGTACCATATACTAGAAAATAACTCCTAACGTTGGCTGAGGTGAAGACTGCCTCAGGGGAAAATTCTCTTTGCAGCTCAGCCCTTGCCTGAATTATGGTTATGGTTGTGACTGAAGTTAGGAGAGAGAAAATACCTAGATCTGCCACGGAAGTGAACTAGTATCTAGGCTTAGGGTTGAAGTATGATTGTTAGGAAGAAGATAGAGCAGTAGAGCATAGGGATCCAGTTAGATAGGGGCTGCTAAGGCGCTGCTCACTTTCATTTTGGCCAGGGCAAGGGCTACCTGGGCTTAAAGCTTCAGCCACTTTTAGGGTTAGGAGAATGACAACGCCCATTAATCCAGTTAGAAAGTAGCGCAAAGGGGCTTCCAAGAGATGGTTTGGGCAGACAAATATATTCTCCCCTGAGAAGTCTCTGTTCACTCTTAGGTTAAGTTTGCAGTTAGAGTTAGTAGAGGCACAAAGCCACGGGGTCCAACTTGTGGTGGCGTTGTAAAGGGTCTGTATAGAGAAGATTTGGTCAATTCATCTTGGCCAGAATGCAATTCAGCCAGAAGGCTGAATGTTCACCAAGTGTTAGGGCTGAGGTGGCAGAGAGACAGAGCCTAGGGGTCCTGTTGAGGGGAGGTTGCCCAGAGGCTGTTAAGGGAGAGGGCAAGATGCAAAGAACCCTGTCCTGATAAATCTTTCATCCAAGGCATAGCTGTCTTTGTCATCTCATTTCCCCAGGACTTTCACTTAGACATTGTGTTTATTTCCATTAAAATAGTTGCTGAGAAGTATGAAGTGCAGATGCGTTATGATGTCCTGATACATGTAAACTAAAAACTGCAGGCAATCCTATAGAAAATGCTCTCCAGGTGGAAAATAAAGTTGAAAAGAAATGTTTTGTACTGTTATGGAATATAAGATGTGCATTAGAGAGTCCCTGTAGAATTTCAAATGAAGTATGTAAGAGGTAAGGAAGTGTAAGACTCATAATACAGAAGCTAGTGTATGGCGGTGAATGAAAGACCTTGCTAATGCCCTGTAAAAAAGGAATGGTAGGAGTGTGAGGTTCCAATACAATTTGGAACATAGTACGTGATTTAAAAGTAAGCAGTGACTCTATAGGAGTCACCTATGAATGCGCGTAACATTCTGAGAGTAATTCAGCAAAATCCCCTAGTTTTAATCTGAAAACCAGAAAAGGGATGCGAGCTCAGCCCAAAAGCAGCCATCCCAGCTCAAAGGGAACCAAGCCCATAACTAACAGGACTGACAATTTCTTTCTGCTGCTGTGAAATCCCCACCCCTAAAAACTGAAATGGGACTTGCCCAGAATGGAGAGTTTCCTGAGGTTTTAGAACTTCGTTTCAAATTCCCTGAAATCCAGATTTTTTGTTCTGGACCCAGCTAGCTGGTTGGTTTTGTCTTTGGATTTGTAGTTTCTGATGAGGAAACTGAAAAATAACTTGCCACCTCTAATGTAATTTTGTGGGGAGGATAACATAAGCACATACTGCTGGAGATCAGTTAGTTCTTCCTGTGCGCTGAAAAAGCTAGCTAGTACCTCACAGGGCCTTCACAAACGTGGGAGTGTTTTCATAACTGAGGTGGAAACTGTTTGTATGATGCTGCTATAATTCTGTTGATGTACTCCACATTGAATCTCTCCCTATTATTATACTATAGCGATGTTGAAATAGTTATCTCTGTTATTTCTATTTGCTGTTAGGATCTCTTTTGTATGCAGCTGCTGCAAGTGTAGACTCCACTTCAGCTGCGAGAATCATTTGCCTTCCCTGTCTTTCATGTTAAGCGTGAAGAGAGATTCATAGGGGAGATGATCACCAAGTCACGTGGAGGTACTGTGTACAAAGAGAGCATGGCCTGGGTGACAAACCAGCATCCAAACCAACATCCCCCCCATTGAAGAGCCATGGACGAAAGACTCTGATTATTTGACAATGCTGATTAGAGTGTCACATGGCAAAAAAAAATGAGACTTGTAAGGAAGAATAAAGGGTATTTAGTGATCTGTTAGGGAAGCCAGAAAGAAAGAAAGTGCATTGAATACTATGTAGGCAAAGGAGCTTATCTGTGTACGTGTATTTACCTCTGTATCAGGACCAGAGGACGAAAACAGAGAAAGACTCCAGGACTCCTTAAAGAGTTCTGGCCAGTCTCAAGAGGAAAGTGGGGAAACTGGAGCAAGGAAACTGGTACAGAAGTATCCAAAGTTTGATGAAAACGAGTGTTTTTGCTAAGCAGCAGTTCTGATACTCAAGTGGTGAATTGAGCTAGGTTTCTGTCTCTCAAATGTGTTTTGTTTCTTTCCAAAGTGGCCTAAAGGACTGTACAAATTTGGTGCCCACTCACCTTGATAACTAGACTAAAATCAAGATCATAAAAATAATCTTTTTTCTTGCTTAGTTCTTAAGCAATACAGCATTGTGCTTCTTATAGAAAGACAGAGGCATCTGACTGCCATTCTCATTCCCTGTGAGTGCTGTGTTACATTTGGGTCTCCAGCCTTGGACTGTGGCAAACCAAAGACTGTGTTTTTTTTTTTTTTTTTTTTCATTTCAGTCTGCCTGTGGGTCTTGTTTTTTGTCCTCATATAGCTGACAGCAAGCACAAAGTGCTGCTCTTCAGGTCTAGTCTGTACCTAGATGAAAGGAGGCTGCCTCTCCAGCACCTACTTAGCACTTTGCTTTCAGCAATCCCTAATAAATCTCTAATGTAATAAATAATTTCAGAATCTCTTCTTTGTCTTTGCCTCAGAGGAAAAAGACCACAAATAATACTTAGATATGCTCCTTATACTTTCTCAACATTTTTTTCCTGTCCAATGGACTACTTCTTTTCAGAACCAAATGGATTAAATACTCTTTGGTCTTTTTCTCCTCTGTGTCTAACTGACATAGCTTCTTCCCATTACATGTAACAATGATTGACGTATATCTAGGTTTGGCAGGAATGGGTTTTAATGCTAAAAGAAAACAAAAGAAACAATAAACTTGTTTATCAGCACTAAAGACTGAAAGCCATTCACTGTTCTTCATGGTATTTAGCCTTTACCACGTCAAGCACTACTGATTTTGAATAGGGCAAACAATTTGTACTTGCACAGTAGGCATTCTAAGCTCCTCTATCTGGCCTCTGCTGCAATTAACATTGAAATAATGATGTGTAACATGCTCTGTTCATCACGGAGGAAAGACGTGCACTAGATTTTCAAAAAGGCATACTTGGTGTGGAGTTTAGTATTTACGAAGCTTAAATGTGTAGGTCTAGGTAATAATTCCATCACTAAATGCTATCTCACCAACTTCTGTCTTCTGCCAAAATGATAAAAAACATAATTAAATGACTTTCAAAATTCTAGAGCATTAATTAATTTAGACATACACCTCTGCTATGGTGAATTCGGAAAACTATCTTTATCTACATACCTTGATCTAAGGATGAATTCGACCCACATTCTGTCTGGCTAATGACTGGTACTGAGATTTAATATTGAGATATATATGAATTCTACCAGCAAAAGTTCTTGAATGATGCATTTTGAACCTTGGAGTTTACATAGATGTTATGTTAATAAATCATAGTATCTTCCCTTTGTACTCCAGTGATATTCTTTCAATAGGTTTAGATGTGGAGTGGCTAAGAAAATGTGTTCGCAAATGCTGAGCAGAAACAAGCTAAGAAAATTAAAAAATTTTGAATATGGTTATTATTTTTCTTTCAATTTTAATGGTCTTGGCACCAGATCTGAGGCTATAAAATTGTCACAAGTAATCCCAACTAAGAATATCCATTTTCTCCATTGAAATTCCAGTTCTTCAATTCCTTTTAAACCTGTGCAAAGCATATCTTTTCTTACCATAGCTTTTCAATGAGTATCCATACACAGTGATTCTAGTTATACCTCTTATACCTCCATTGGGAATTATTTTTTATTGTAGTTGCAATACAACTACAGAAACTTTTCACTTAATGTATGAGTGACTAGATTTTTTACAGACTTTCGTACAGTAGCATACATTACCTTTATTAAATTTGTATAACTGTAAATTGATACTTAGATTGAGTATGTGATCAGTAATATATCACAAAAAGATATCTAACCACACACACAAAAGAATATTGGGTTTATGGAACTGGAATATCAAATGATACATTGTGAAATCCTAAGTGTAATTCCTTTGCATTTTTGTTTGATTTTATGGTAATCCAGACTCAGGCGTCTTATTCACACAATCATGTGCTTGTCCTATATCTGGCCCGCACAGCTGTCCATGTGCATTCTCATGTATGTGCCTTCATTATTTTGACCTATTTAACGTGTGCGATGGGGGAAAAGTGAGCAGAATGATTTTATGTGTGCATTTGAATTGCATGACTCTGTGTGTGTGTTTGTGTGTGTGCAAACATGCATATGCCTCTGTGTGATGGCTGGAGACCACTTACATGTGCTGAGGGCAGAGACCGTACACACACACATGTAATTTAATGTTATGAATATCTGCTTTCAGCTATATTCCTTTTCGGGGGAGGGGTTTAAGCATGTTGTGTTAAGAAGGGACTCGCCTGGCACTGATTTTCTGCAACTAATTGTCTTCAGAGTCTTATTTAAATCCTTGCCAATTGCCGTTTATTTGAAGTAGAAGGCGTCTCTTACATTGCAATGCACAGCGCAGCCACACAAGCAGCTCCACGACGTTGGTTGTCCCGAGGTGCAGCTGGAATACGCAGGCACTGTGCCTGCTCCAGAGCCAGCCTGCCCCAGACCGCAGCAAGCAGCAGGCAATGCCCTTTCTCTGCATCCTCACATGGTTTGGAGCACTGGGAGTAGGAGGACATAGGGCAAGGCGGGTGCTAATGACAAAGTTAAGACACACAAGGCTGGACGCAATCAGAGAATGTAATGCAGCGCTGAGCACCTTGGGTTTGTGAGTCCCCTGGCTCTGTTCCCCCTCTTTCCGTGTCTGATAAGTCCATGGCACTCCAGACCCGATTTGAAATAAAGGCTTAAATTGTACTTAAATTCTGTTCTGGTGTAAGTCATGCTCATGGTAAATTAAACTGGAAATCCAAGAACAATGGATACAGTCACATTAATACCTTTAAATTGCCCAAATTGCAGATCTACTGTTTTTTTGTTGTTGTTGTTGTTTTCGTTTTTCCGCAGGACACCAGGGAAAGCCAAGTGATTATTTTACTTTTAGATTTGTTTTACTGTGAGAGAAAAGCCTATTTTCAGCGTGATGGATTTAGCAAAATGGGTGGATTGTCTACTAATATTATTTGAACTTTGCACAATTACCTGTCTTAAATTTTAGCAGATGCTTCCCTGCCTGAGATGTATATAATGATATATTTGGTGTGCATTCCTTGTTTCATAGTAACTGGGGATATGTTCAATAGCACAGCTTTAAATGCAATCTGCCAGACAACAGTTGTTTTCTATTAATCATCTTAGCTGAAATAATAGAAACACTTTAAATTGTGGATGCCAACTGTTCCTTTAAAAGCCAAAAGCTAAATATCCTCTGTGCCTGTCTGTTCATTTTAGTGCAACAAAATGAAAGTATTGTGATGATTAGATTCTTGATTCTTTGGGGCACCTTCCAGAAATGCTACTGTAACTGCAGAACATAATGAGGCATTTTATTTGCAAGAAATTGCACAAATTAAAAGGAAACCTAAGTCACCCAGGTGTGCCACATGACTCTGACAATGTAACATAATGCTTGATGGTAGCTGAAGCACAACTGCTCATTAATTGTAAAATCCTTTTTTTATTCCTTTTTTTTTTTTTTTTTTTTTTTTTAAGGGAGAGAAGAAAAAAGTGGAAGTTTGGTTTTCCAGAATATTAAGTCCTCATTATAACTCACCACATTAATGACAGCTGAGGGATTATATGCCCTCTGGAGCAAAGCTTCTTGAATTCGAAGGTTTGACAGACTGTGGATGGCAGTACTGTTGTGGGATCTTTCAGATGGATGAAAGGCCAGGAGTGGGATTTTATTGGCTTAAAGAACAGAGTTTTTTTTTTTTTTTTCCTTGGATTTGGAAATTTGAGGCTATGAACTGTGAGGAAAATAATTAAAATTAATTTCATGTTAATATTGTGTCCAGGATAAGTCTTTCTGCGAGAATGTCCAGAGCCTTTTGGAAACTCCAAATTTCTGATGGTATCTCTTTGTATACCCCAATAGCTGGTTGCTTCTTTCAGAGATGTGACTAGAGATGTGCTGGAGATTTGTCTTAATCCCAGTTTGAAGTTTTCTGCCTAATCAAAGGTTGAATAGGTACTGTGCTTGCTGAGATTATCCTCTGTCACTTGCTATGCTTATTATTACTGTATCCCCAAAGAAACATCCTCTCTAATGCGGTAATTTCAGGAGTGTTATTTCATCATTGAAAAGATGGATTCCAAATGAAAAGGCACTTGCTACGGAAATGACATTGCATCTCAAGATGATAAAAGGAGTTGCCTGTGTCTGAGTCCAGATCGTGCTACTTTTCTTGCACTTCCCTATTGATTTTCAAGCTTCAGGCCTTCTCTTGGCCTAAAATGGAGAACAATATGAATTGAGAGAGATTGGAGCCATTGAAAACCAGAGACTGAGTCTGAGATGGAGATGAATATCAGTCCTTGGTACAGAAGATGATGTCTCAAGAGAGTCAGGCATCTGAAAGCAGGATGAGGTGTGAAATAAAAGGAAGGAAGGTGAGGGCAAGCATTTAAAACTTGCTCATGTTGTGGTCATACATGATAAATCTGTGTCCCATCCCAGTGAAGAAATGCCATAGATAGTCTGTCTTCTTGGCACTTCATGATAGTAAGAAAGTTTGGATTCAGCAGGTCTAAGATTCCAACAAAACTGTTTTTGCCTCTGTACAGGTGAAATAAAACATATCCTTCTGCAGTCACTCTTACCAGGCATACACCACCCATAAGCCTAAAGAATACTTTGCCCTTGTAACAGCTCTGGTCCCTGCAAAACAAGGGAACTTCTGTTAAAGAAAGGACATAGAAACTGGTGATCTAGGCAACAGGATATAAAATTACTCAGCTGTTCTGCATCTGTTCATTCAAATCTACCCCGGGTTGTGAATGTCCCAAAGCTCTGCAGTGAGACCACTTCATAGATCAGTGCAGCATGATCTCCTGGAGAGGACTGCTCTGGTCTGGGGTGCTGAATGGAATACTGTAGGTCGTCTTCTGTTCTATCATGGTCCTTTCAGTCCCTGCTAAATGTTACCTGTGACTAATAAGCACTTTCTGTGCTATTAAGTAGCAAAGACCATTTTGGACTTAGAGATTGTACCTTGCTTTCCTAGAGACAAGTGAGTTTCCACAGACTTCTACTTCCCCTTCCTTTATAAAGTTGAGCGCCATCCTTCTGCCTTGTATGCACATGACAGAGTTAAGGTGACTTTCTGAGACTGAGAGTGTTGAAAATCTGGTGAAAGATATTTTCTACTGTAAAAAATATCAATGATAAAAAACCTAATGTTTGTTTCCTTCTGGGCTGTCGAGCTTTCAAGGGCTTGCTGGTATACCCAAATTCTGAGGCTGACATGTTCTTCATCTCTCTTCATTGATGGCTTCTCAGCTACTTGGCTCACAACCCATTTGGCTCCCCAGCAGATGTCAGCCTGAATGATTAAGATTTTGTAGTGATTTACTTCTATTTTCCTAAAAACTATTTTCCTAAAAACTATTTTTTGAAAATTCCTTTTTTCAAAAGCAGTTGGCATTCTTTCACCAGAAAAGGATTATTCTTTACGCCTTCTACACGAAAGGTTGTTCTTTCAAAATGGGGTATTTCTGACTGAGTGAAGCCTTTACAGTTTCTCCTCCGTTGTGGTACACCAGGCCTTGAGAAAGGCTGTGCTTGGTCTCTCAGGCCTCCTGGCTGGTGTGTGAAATCATGGAACAAAGATGATCAGTGCTTGAGTTTTGACAGGTCTGCAATTAGAGTCACAACATGACTTTTGCAGAGAAATGACACCCTTATATTCAGCATGTTTGGCCTATCAGCTTACTCATTGCAGATTAGCTTAATGGGGATGTAGGACAGTCATAAGCTTCTCCACTGCAGCAGGGCCTGTGCCAGCTCCAAGGAGAATACATTCTAGGAAAAACTGGAGTCAGTGTTGTGGCTTGAGATTTGTTAGCCTGACACTAAGAAAGTGGTGTCTCTTGACCTTGCGTTTTTACCTCATGTAATTGTTATGAAAACAATAGAAAGTGGAGAAACTTTAGAGATACCTCAACTACTGTTCAGACCTAGATCCCCTGAAACAGCAGTTTGCCCAATCAGCATGAAAAATATTTAAGGCAAACTTCCTGAATTAAGAGACAAAACCAAGTGTAAATTTAAGGCCTGTATAATTTAAAGTAACCAAACTGTCTTAAAAATAAACACAGTTGTTCAAAAATGTTGTCATGGTTTTAAAATATATTTACTATTTATTACAAAGCAGTTCTAGCCTGGGTTGCAGTCTGGCCGGATTTCATGCTACAAAAATATGAGATGAAGTGTGTTGATATACAAAGAGTTTGGAATATAAGTTTAAAATGCCACAACATATAAAGAAGGCAAGCAGGTGGATTAATGGAAATATCGGGAATCTTGCTGATTTTGATCAGCAGCGCACCAAGATCTTATCTCACATTCCTACTCTGCAGCTCAGAAAAGAGAGAAAGAAGAGAATACTTGAAGGGCTAATTTGGAAAAGGAGTAAAGGAGTGTTTACTAATCCAGGAGGACAGAATTTGCGTCACAACCATTTATTCAATATCTTAATTTTTCTCATTGTTCCACACGTAGTTCTATGCCTTATGCACTGGTGATCACTCAAACCCTGCTTTGAATTGTCAGAGCAGTTCCTGATATGGTTTTGGCTCATGCCATTTAATCGCTGACAATTTCTGAGCACAGGAAGCCAGGTCAGGAGTTACTCCCAGTAGACACCATGAAGAAAGAAGTCCATGAAAGCTCAGCTGAATAGTATGGACAGAGGCCCTCCGTGCATTGGTCCTGGGAGCAGTGAGTGGTCCTGGAACATTAAAGAACTGTAGTGTGTATATTCAAAACACAGCTGACATTGGCTCCAGCTACATTTGGAAGTGTACCAGTGTTTTCTGTATTAGACCTCAGGGAGTCAAGCAAAGGACTCCTGTTGTGACCACTGCCTGTGAAATGTTGGTTGGAAATGGAGTGCCTGGTCTTGTATCACATTGGCAGTCTAGGGCTCAAAACTGGACAGAATTCACTTGTCCAGTCTCTTCAGTATAAATTCTTAGTTTCTCTCCTTTTTTTTTTTTTTTTTTTCTTTCCCTTTATTATTCACTGGTGAGCAAATGCAAAAAATGATCTCAACCAGAAAAGAAGACCCAGGTGTTTTTCTGTTCTTCCTGGACTGTTTAGTTGATGATTCTCACATATAAGATGTGTGAATATGCTGGGGAGCAGACACTTTCTGATCTTCCCCTTTTCTAATTGTCACCTGTTCTTTTCCACTCGCTTCAATGCCTTAATCAATTGACTATTGAGTCATTCCCTACCTGCTTGTTCTCTTGGCCGTATGATTCTCTTTTATTTTTTTTCCGTGTATGTTGGCATGCTCTGACAGGAGCTTCAGAAAAAGAAGTGCAGAGCCACCCGCTTTTTTTTGAGGGGTTAGAATATTTCCTGCAAGTTAAGAGATGTGAATTCAAAATGCCTTTGAAGTGCTACAAGAATGTTCTATGTGTTTCTTCTTTTCTTTTCTTTTCTTT
>VXAV01007098.1:215903-241132 GCA_013399715.1 Alectura lathami | reverse complement strand
GTGGAATAGTTGTGGTGTATGCAATGTATAACTATATTTCTGTTCTTTAAAAATATATGTTGTTGGCATGTACCTTTACATGTGCATATCCACTCTCTCTCTTGCCATTTACAATTAGCTTCAAGTGTTCACACATTGATCCTCCCACTTAAGGAGTAAGCTCTGCAAACAAACAAATGTGCTTTTCCTGTGTAACATTCTGAATGGGATAAAGATTAAATTACCACTACACACCACAGGCCTGAATGGTTTTCCTGACTGTCTTCTCTGCTGTTTTAGCATTCTTGAACAAAACAGGCTTGGGTGTAGGACTGTTATGAAAGGGAGAACAAATTTACTTCACTCTGCAGGAGAATTTCACAGCCCTTAGTTTACCCATCCTGTTTACTGAGCTTTATCATTTCTATGGGTCTTCTGGCATTTTGCAGCTTTTCTGTCTGTATCATTTTTGCAATAGGGCATCTTCCCTATTTCCCAGAAAACATTTCATGTTGTCCATTTCATTAAAGAGAAGGTTTATTTCCCATTAGCTCCTAAGTAAGGCAGAACTAATCAGCTGTGGAGTGTTAGCTCACTGATCGATGACATCTGAAAATTGTACTGGAAGGCTAATTCCTTGTTTCTGCCCTAAAGAGCTACAGAAGTAATGCAGGTCAAGGACAAAGACATATCCTACGCATGCAGACAGACTCCAGCCAGAATAATCAGTAAGTAGAAAGTTGACACTTGGCTCTTTGTAACAAGCTCTGACCTGACAACAGCAATAAGCTTCTCCGAACTGGGTCAGAGAGAGTGAAGGGTCAAAACGTTAATTAATGTTCTGCTGAAGGTACTTGATTTTGGTACTACTGAGTGTGCAGTCATTCCTCACTGCTCCTGTACTGAACCAATATACCCAGAAAAGTTATATGAAATATGGCTCTGAACTGATCCTGAATAAAACACAAGAATGTTTTAAAACTGGTACAACAGTGAGTAAGTCTTTTAGCTTTGTTCCTGCAGATAGAGACTTTTCTAAAATGGGCAGTATCTCCCTCTCTTTTGAAAATCAGACATATGTCTAAAACATTGACTCTTTGGCCATAAGTCTCACAACTGTGGTGTTGGTACTAACGATTAAATGACTCTGTGGCTGACTACAACATGCTGGATGATGGCCATTTATGTCTAGGTGGAATAGTCTTACAATGAGCTGTGAAGTGCTGAGACAAAAGGCTCACCCTCATGCAAACACCAGAGCACCATTACCTCTCCCTTCCTCCTCCTCCTCCCCCACCCTTCACATGGAGCAGTTGTAAAACACATTCTTCTGATTCTTTTTCTCCATCCACTTTCTAGTGTCAGACTCCTTACTGTCCAGCAAGGGTGAAAGAATTTGTACTGCTCTGTGTCCAGGCGGGTGGTGCCTCCTGGGATGAGAAGAGCCATTGGGCTGGCTGCACCAGGGCTGGAAGTGTGAAGGTGACAGCACGTTTAAACACGGCTCTCCTGCAGGATGAATCATTCATCACGCTGAGTAGAAGTGAGTTATGGAGGTTGGTGAAAGGGTTCCTATGTCTTGCTACTTTAATAAAGCACCTTTTGGAAGCTAGTTTATATTCTTGGCTTGCACCTCTTTTACATTTCTCACCATGCACCAGTAAAAGGTTGCAATGTATCTCTCAGGTATGCGCTTTTTGCTCCAGGATCTCAGGGCTGGATGATTTACAGCAGAGGAAGGAGTAAATCTGGGCAGCTTTAGCAGCTCTGTAAGAAATCCAAGTTTCTTCGTGCTGCAGAATTGTCCTTGAAAAACTATTTAAGAAGTTTATGTTGGGAAGGAGCTAGAGCAACGCTGATGGGACAGAGGAAGCCAGGAAAGAAGGGTACAGATGTGAGCTCTGGGTGCCAGTGGTTATGCTGCTGCCCCCACACAATGAACAGCATGGGGAAAACTGAGTGGAAACGTCCTCGTCTTCTGTGTGCTGACCCTGTGGGAACTTCCTGATGACTCAGGGCTAGTTTGGAGCTGCAGGGCATGGGTGGCTTTGGGACCTGAAGTTCTACTGAGCAAGGAGGCCAGACAGAGCCTGGCAGCTGCTCTGCAGTCCTTCCTCTCCCGGTAAGCGCGTCTTCCTGTTTGCATATGCTCATTGGAGACCAGCTGACAGGGTTTTATGCATTTGTTGACTTTTATTCTATTTGAGTGAACACATGCTAGCCAGCAACGTGCTGTGACTAATGGCCAAGGTATGTGATGTTCGTAACTGGGTGTTTGCACAGTGACTGTGGCACAGAGAGCTCAGAAAGGAGGCCTTGTTTGGCTGCCTGAGGTACTGGATCCACACCTCAGGCCCGTGATAGCATAGGGCACTATGACAGCACTTTGTGGTGCTGAAGCAAACCAGTGCTACAGACTGGTGTGTGCACAGGCAAGGATGCACCTGACTGGTGTACACGTGTGCGTGACTTGTGTTTACACAGATATCCATGCTCACAGAAGTGTATGGGGCACTTTCATTCTTCTCTGCCAGCAGGTGTGAGAAGTCTCTGTGAACACCTGTGGGAGCAGAAAGTAAATAAAAAGTGGTCAGGCATGCTGCTGGGTGATGTGCATTCTCAGGTACTCTGTGCAGTAAATCTTTGTGAATTTTGCAGTGTTGAGGCTGGGATGCTGTAACACAGCTTGTCATCTTTATAATCAGCTAGTTTTAAACAAGAAATCATTCATGTCCCCAAAATGGTTTAGGTCATATTTTTTAAATTGTTTGGCAAATACCTTTATTTCCAGAGCCCTGTTAGCTAATGAACAATCAATCTAAAAACTGCTTTCCCCTTGTTATTTTAAGAAATGCTTTTAGATATGCTCCCCACTTGCAGTCATAAGCCACAAATATTTCCTTCAAAGGCTTAAATTGGAGATGTGCTTTAAGTTTCCTTTCCAAACTGTAGCAAATGTTTTAAATGCACTTACATTCCTTCATTTGCTATCTAATGAGTTGCTTTCTATTGCTATATAAAGCTGTCTGTTTCAGCACGCTGGAGTCTTACTGCAGCTGGGGAGCTGAAGCTTTCTATCTAAATCACAAAGCTTTGTTTTCCTTTTTCTTCCTTTCTCTCCCTCTTCCTTTCTCTCTTTCTTCCTCTCTTTCTCTCTTTCTCTCTTTCTTTCCTTCTTCCATCTTTCCTTTTCCTTTTCCTTTTCCTTTTCCTTTTCCTTTTCCTTTTCCTTTTCCTTTTCCTTTTCCTTTTCCTTTTCCTTTTCCTTTTCCTTTTTCTTCCTTTCCCTAGGGTTCACATCTGAATCTCTGCCAATAGCTGTGTTCCCCTGCTTGATTGCTGGGATCAAAGACTGGTTCAGTGCAAGTTGTGTAAGTCCCACATTTTATGCCCTGCTAAAACTGGACAGACTCCTGAAGTGCCCCCACCTCCCATCATGTAAGGCAATCTGAGACTATAAGATTAATTCTAAAGGAAAGGGATTTATTTTGTGCATGGTCAGCTAATGCATCATTTGCTTACATGACAGTTCTCCCAATTACGGTTTTGGAAGTAGGCATATTGCAGTTGGCTATCCTTAACCTGGAATAAAACCAGTTGGATCTATAGCTGTGACAATACCTGAGGATTAAAATGATGTCCTGCTGTTTTAGCATCTGTGCTCTGAAAAGGGGTTTGGGAGTATATATTCTCAATGTATAATCAAGTAATGAGAAAAGATTAACAAGCAATATCTCTTCTCTGTAATCAGCTTTGGAAGAAAACAATAATAAATCTCGCTTGATTATTTGGTGGGGTCTAGTAAATATATGAATGAAATAATATGATGCATCTCTAAACAACTGAAGAAGCAAGAGTTCAGATAACCTTGTCTTCAAGAAGTGATAGCAGCTAAACTCTTCCTCCTGTGCCTCTTCGCCTTTGATTGACCCAGTTTCCATCTGTGTACCACCCTTTGCTGTCCGCATCCTGACATAAATAATGTCTGGCTGACAGGGCAGCGTTTGGGTTTTGTGAAGCTTTGTCTGCCTGACCTGACTAGGGCTATGTGTGTGCTATCTGCTTTGTCAGATGTTGGGCTACATAATGCTGTTTGTATCCCTGGTTTTAGATGCCTGCTGCTTGGGGACTGAGTCTCCTTAAAAATCCAAACATATTGGGAAAGCCGATTTTCATTTTATTTATTGTCTTTATAACCATAAGCAAGTTTTGAGGGTCTCCTAAGCACAAAAGCTCTGATGCTGCAATTTACACTTTGTTGCTTTTGCAAATGGTGGCAAAATCTTCATTCTCACTTCACAGGAGAAACACTTAAAATTGCCCAGGCTGTCCTCAGTCCATTACAGTTACATCAAAGGTGACTTTGCAAGAGAAAAATTGTGTTTTTCCTTACATTACTGGAGCAGTCCATTCTAAGTACTGAGTAATTTTGTAACAGTCTGTAAGAGTCCTATTGAAAGAAGACATAGAATGCTAGTCAGTTAAGAAGAACAAAATTTATTTCATATCATGCATACACAAGACAACAGGACAATTTCATGCATTTTTCTGAATTCTTTATGTAATTCAGATAACAGCAGTATTGTTCTATTATTATATTAATCAGAGTCAATGTGTTAATAGAGAAAAATCATTTTGTTTTAAAAAATACTGTCAGGCAAAAAAGACTGTGGTATGCAAATACAAACTCATATTTGCGCATTCTGTGTGTGTCACCTCATTGTCCTCGCCAGATGTGACTCAAAATGCAGGATTAGTGTGGGGATTGGAGCAACATCAGCACCAGACCAAAATCGTTGATAAAAAGATTACCATGACAAACACTATATCTAATAGCTCTAATTTAGTTGTCAAATCACTTTCTATCTGTCCTGGATCAGGAAAAGGAGGGAAGGAAAATCTAGCTCAAGCAAGGAGCAGTATGCCGAGTCTAAATGCTTTCTGCATGGAGACTGACTCTGGGTCAATTTTTGGAGTCTTGGTCTCAGCATTTTTCAAAATCATCAGATTTTGCTTACACTGTGCAAACACAATTTTCCCATCATTTGGTTATGAAGCAACTCACAGCCAAAATCAAACGAGGGATCTTTGAAAGAGGTGTATCAACCTTACAGCACACCTCTTACAACCATCAGTCATGGAAGAAATGTCAAATTGGGCATGGTTTTGCTTTCATTATGAAATCCTTTGAACAGTCTTACAACTGTTTGGGTAATTTTGTTCATGTTGAATAACTTCAGCCTATTTGCTCGCTGAAGATATATATATTTTATTCTTACCGTGTTAAAAAACGCCCCTATTAATGTACATACTAACAGCACCTTTCATTACTAGTACACGGACTAAACTGCTGTTTACAGAGGTAGTGCATAGCCTTTGACATAAAACACAGCAAACATTCTGGACATAAACTAAAGAAGTTGAAATGAACTCACCCTCAAACAGCATTTACTAGATCTGGCCATAGTATACATATTTCTGTGTGTGGGCAGGAGGGAGGGTCAGTCACTCGGTCAGCCTGTCTTCTTGGCTGCATATTTTGACTAAGCTTGGTATAGAAATCTTTCTGAAAAGTATAACTTAGATTCTGATTCAAAAGCAAACATTAAATTTGCTGCCTTCACAAATGCTCTTAAGGTTGTATAAACCCATGCACTTTCCAGAAAAAAATAACCTTCAAATTATTATTTTAAAAAAATAGTCAATTGAAAATTCATTTTCATTTGAAACTGAGCTTGGTTTTGAAATCATTTACAAAGCCATGGTTAAAGTCCTACTAGACAGGTTACAGAGCTCTGCACTATTTAATACACTTGTTTTAAATTGGGTTAGTCTGTCCTTCGGGGCAATGCCACAATAGTTAATGTAGTGCCAAAAAATCACACGCTTGCAGAATATTTACTTGGAAATAAGGAGTGTATTGAAAGCCAGTGTCAGCGGTTTCAAGATCCTGTCTCCACCAACCCTGTGATTCCAGGCAGTGGGAAGCACACCTGGACAGGTTTCCAGAGGCATAATGTAAGCAACATTATGCAGGAGGTGGGAAGAGCTTAACTTTATACAGCTGCACAGTTCAAAAAGTGCTTAATGCTTGCCTTTTTAATTTTTTTTTTTTTAAGGTCTTAATTTTGTTGTGTGAACAGGCAGTCAGATGCACCATAGGAAGAGCTTGTTTCCTTTTAGTGGAATGACATGGCACAGCAGTTCCCAAGCTGTAATATGTTGATTAGGGTTGCGTGTAAACTGCAATCAGGTGATAGCTGAACTGGTTTGAAAGTAAAAAATCAGAGGAGGAATGCTTTTAAAATGCATGGCTAAGAAAGCTGGTATAACCAGGTATCTGAGCTTCAAGTGCAGTGTGTGCTAGGAATGATCTGAGAGCTGCTGATAAACTTAAAGTAAAGGCTGATGTTGGTGTTGGTGTTTCCCTTCCTGGCTGTACAGTGCTGAGCACTGCACGGTACAAACAATGGAACTTTCTACAGAGAGTTAACTCATTCCTTAATCACCATAAGGGCTGTGGTTGTGTGCCTGAATCCCAGCTCAAGCATTTGCAGCTGCTCCGACATGTACTTTCTTAGAGCCCTTGGAAGCCAGCCACCCCCTCCCCAAAGAGCAGCCCTTATTTTTTTCACTTTACATGATTTCCTTGTGCTTGGAATCTGAGGGGAATGTTTCACTGTAGTTTAAGAAAAATCACTGCATGTGACTTGAGATAGCTGCTCTAGTTTAGAGCACACACTTTGCAACAAAAGCACTTGAACATTGGCAAAATCAGCTAGTATTCTGCATACGAGTGCATGCATGTATGCATGTGCATGTGTTACTTCAAGANAGGAATATGTATTTTTAAGAATATATACTGGAAAGCAACCATGACTCCAATCAGCCTTCTTTCTGTAATAAAGTGAGAGCTATTTCCATCTCCCCCATGAAACATGTCTGTGCTTGTGTGCAGCTGGCTGACATTTGTGCTTATCTATGCTGTTGTCATTTTTGATTGTTGGATTAAACGTTGGAAAAGGCAGGGGAGCGTGTTTTTGTGTGCCACTTATATTGGTCACGAATGATTTCCTTTATGTACTGAATTGTAAGAGAAAGAAAATAACATGCATTTCCTTTTAGTAAATACTGAATGGTTGTCTAAATTGCTGTGTAATCATCCAGTATCTTTAATACTCTACAAAATAATAACACATCATAGAAACAGTCAGTCTTTTTTTTTTTTTTTTAAACAAAGTTCCATGGTGCATACCACTCTTTTACTTTGGTATCACTTAGCTTCAGGTGAAAAAGAAGAAAAAGTTCAGGTAAATAGGGAGAGAACTTGCTCTCACTTTTGGGGCATGGGCATGTTGATGTCTGAAAGTATTTCAATGATTTGGACATCCTTGTGCTGTGTGCAGCAACACTCACATACCCCAAGTCCCACTGTGAAGGGCCTCCACAAAGTTCAGACAGGAAATAAGCAGCTCACGCTCTTAAACAAATTTCCAAACAAGCATGCTGACATTCATGAAGCCTGCATTGTTTTGCATGCGAATGTATGCATGCACATTTTATCTCCATACATACGCATTTTATCTAAGACCATCAAGCTGGAGCTCTGACAACAGCAGGGCTAAGAGGAAAGCACAGGTGTATTTTTGTTTCTGAGGACTAGACTGAGGAAAGACTTTGATTAAAGCTGGCTTGCCTGGGAGAACACCTGAAGCCGCACTTCTGAAGATCTCGTTAACATGACCTAGTTGAGTTGCAGTGCATGTAAGGAATTTGACATTTAGATGCACAAGCAAGCATGCACAACCTCAATATGACACAAAACTGACAGTCAAATCCACAATGGTTAGGCTAGCTAACTCCTACCATTTCCTCTATGTCTCTGATAGCAACTGTTTTTCTGTAAGCAGAGTGAAAACAGCATCCTCCTAAAGCTTCAGTGAACATGGTATTGTTCTCGGCTTCCTACTGCGAACAACTGCATTATGTGAATGAGTTATAAATTGTTAATTTACTTTGTGCAACGTATGCAGTTATACAGGTTTCCCTGTGTTTCATCACAGAGGTGGTTTCTTTCAAGAATACAGCTGAAGCTGTCATCTGTAGAACTGACAATGTGCTTTCAGCTGTTCTGAGGCAGAAGGTCTTGCTGAAAAAAGATGTAATTGTGTTCATGGTGTATTCCTAGAGTGTCCCCTCAGCAGAAGCGTACTGCAGCTATTCAGATTTGGGAACTGCATTTTTTTTTTTTGCTTGGATTAGCCTGTGCTCATGACACTTGTGGACATCAGTTTCTGAGTAAATACATCTGCGTGTTCCAAGAACGCACTGGTATGGATAAAGTCAGGGACTTCAGGGTATCACAACCCCATCAGTCAGACAAGTGGCTGTACTGGGGTTCTCTGAAGACACATGATCTGTCCTGGGGTGGAACTGCAAATGAGACTATGGACTGGCTCTGGAGAACTCACCAGTTATGTTAGGGGAGCTAACATATCATATCCAGCAGCTTTTAAACTTCTTTTCTCTGTACAGTATGATGGTGGGAGCTTAGTTTTTGTGTTATTTCTGGAATCTGGACACTTGCTCCAGGAGGATGATTTCTTTCCTGCACTGACTCAGGGATCAGTCCTGCAGCATGTCCTACCTCCATCTGACCCTGTGGTGCAGGGGACACAATACAGCAGTGTACACATATCTACCTGAAGACTCTTCTCCCAGAGTTTGCACCAGTGAGATGAACTCAGTTCCCTCATGACACACACACTGTAGACACCACTTTCTGACTTTCAGCGCTTTCTCAGCATTTTCTCACCTCCAGAAGCTCCACGTAGATCTGAAGTAGAAGCATGAGGGTGGATGAAGTTCTGTGTCATACCACAGATAAACATGCAGCTGGGGAGGAAGGGAAGTATTTCTATTTCCCTTCTCTAGTATTTTCATGGTGTTCCTTTCCCCTCACAGACTACCTGCTCCCCAGGACCAGGCTGACAGTGCTGGTAAATAAGGAGGTACTGAATAGGTAAGGGCTCTCCTTCCTCCAGGAAACATCTGCTCTTCTCACTGCCTGAGACAATGTGCGGGCAACGTGCTGGTAAGAAACTCCTTCCTCCTCCATCTGGCTCCAGCTCTTCCCTCCCTGTTCAGATGCCCCCTGTGGCTCAGGAATAATACCTGGTTTAACAATAAACTTTCATTGTTTGTAATTGAAATTATTTCAAAGGCTGCTTTATTGCCATAGAACAATTTGAACAAGCTTTTGAGCCTCTAAAGATATTCTTAACTTTCCAGCAGCACTCAGCTCTGTTCTCCTAATTGCCTTGTTCCTTGCCATTATTGAGGGACAAATGGTCATGGCAGGGTGATGAGCTGGTACCTGCTGCCTCACCTAAAAGCATGTCTCCTCTGGGTTTACAGCAATTGCACATGTAATGACAGTGACAGAGGGGTGATGGGCACTTGGATCAAGCTTGGGCTGGCTTTTCATTATTTTGAGCGGTGCGGTCCCTGCTCACTGTGGAGCAGTCTGGATGTTTTAAAGCTTAAACAAAAGGCTGACTGCCTGATCTTAAATTTCCCTGGAGCTGGAGTGAATTAGTTTCTCATTCTCACTGTTACTGTCATTCTAGCTCTTTAGTGTGTGAACTGTATTCTCAGAAACCATGGGTACATTTGTTAAAGATACAGGGTCTTAAATTTGGAACCCAAAGTCACTAGCCATTTCTGGAAAATGTCATTAAACATTTTTCTTATTTTTCTTATCATAAGGAAACCAACTCAGAATATACTACAGATATCTGATGACCATCCTTTAAAAATGGGATACAGTTTGAATGCTGACAGTAAAACATGAAAGATTAAAATATGACTTTTTTCTCCAGTTCTGTTCAACTAAATACAGTTAATAAAAATAATATTAATAAGGCTGGGAAACAATTTAATGTTAGTAATGTTTTTCAAGAGCAGATGATGATTATGCATTAATGAAAACCAAATTATTTTATATTTGATTCACATCTTACACCAACATATTTTTAACTTGAGTGTAATAAACTAAAACAAACAAACAAACAAAACAACCACATTCTCATGCTCAGTAAGCTCTGTCATTTGACATCTTGTGCTTTTTGGTGTTCCTAAAGAAAAAAAGCCATGTATACAGTTAGTGAGCAAAAAGGATAAAATAAATATGACCTTTATTTCCAAGCAAGGAAATGTATGCCTATATATAAAATGCAGAAAAGATGATCTCATGGAAAAAAGCTCTATTTTTATTAATGCCCTGTCACATTTTCTTTCACTTTGTTTGCTGAATCTAGCCAGTGCTATTGTTGACTCTAAAAATGACAGAAAATAGAATGTCTAAATTATGTGTTGGTTCTTGCATTGCCATATAATGCAATCTGCTTCTGAGCTCTGTAGCATCTACTTTTTAGTTGGATTCCAAATTTGTTGGGGAGTTTAAACATCCATTACAGGCCATAAGCACATTCTCCCTTCCCTTCCTCTAGTGCACAGTATGCACAGGCATAGCTGGATATGAAGTGCTCCTTATGTGGAAAATTGTTGCTTTTTTTTTTAATTGGTGTGTAAAGCTGCTGTGTCGGCGCTTCCATGCCCTTTTACAAGGCTTCCCAGGAGCACAGTCAACAGCTCACAGTTCCATGCCATATGCTCTTCTCATTTGCCCACAGAGAGAGACACCCTACAGTGGTCAGTGCACTACAAATGCCTAAATAAATTAGGCAAATATAGAACAGAGCATACATTAAAGCAGCCTCAGGCAATGCAATATGTTAATGAAATAACTGCACAGTACAGTGACCATGAAAAACAAGATTAATGAAGTCGGGCAGCATGGACATCCCAAGGAGGAGCAGTGAAGTCCAAGAGGCAGCTTCTTCACTAGAGGTGAATTATTCCCCATAACATGCTCCTGTAGGAGAAACTCTCTACATAAACCACAGAACCCAGAGTCAAGTCCATGGGACATCGTTTTTGTAAGGAGGTTCTTGCAAAATTGGATGTTGGACATTTGCATGTATGGTGTAGGGAGAAAGTTCCTCCTCACCTTGCCCTTATTTTGAGATACGGTGTGGCTTTGGAGTTGCTGGGAGAAGACCACAAGCAAATCGGCTTACCACTGTCTCTTTGCACTCAAGTATACTCACAGCTCCTCCCTGGGAACTTCCTGGTCACCTTGACCCAAAGCAGAATTCAAGAGCTGCAAGCAAGAGCAGCGAGGTATGCTGTTTTAAGAATGCCTGTTGTGAGAGAAGATTTGTAGGTAGATTCTCGAGCTACTGCTGCTACCTGACTTCTCCTATCAGGAGGTGCAAACCTGGGGACTTTTTTCAGTCCAGTCATCCTAACTGTGTACGGCCAATCTTGTCCATGCCTCTCTTTTTTTGTTGTTTTTGTCTCTTTGATGCTTCCACCTCAATGACATGCCTGAGAAAAACACAGCTCCTCAAATACACACTGTAATGTACTTATGTATCTTTGCTTGATCACTTCTTCAGGTGTTTTCCACAGATTTAGATATTTTCATGGGTTTCAGAGGAAGTTATTTTTAAGATATATTTTTCTATGTATCGTTTCATTTTATGTATATTCTTTTTTTTTTTTTTTTTTTTCACCCCCCCCCTTTGGGTCAGAATATATTTCTGAGTTCTTTATTTGGTAACACATACAAATGTGTCAGTGTAAATGTATTCATCATGACTGCACTTTTTTTTTTTTTGTTAGATTCAGTAAAACGTTTTTCTACTTTCCCATCTCCTAGTGTTCTGTTTGTCTGTTTATTTACTTATTTAAGGTTAACATCAGGCCCATGATCATTTCCTTTGACTACATTAATCATTCTAAGGCTAAAAGTTCCATTTTCTTTAAAGTAACGCATTTGGCAGTCAATACTTTGGCCATATTAAAAAAACCACGTGGTTGGCTCTTTACATGACCTCAAAATGTGTCTGAAATCCTGTAATCTCAAATTCCATTTAAATCAATCCATTAGTTATGCTTTTGTTTCCCCCCTAGGGTCCAAATGAAGGCAATGCAAGCAAAATATACACCATTGATCTCTTCAGATCACAGACCATTTAGAAAATATGAGTACTTCTTTGCATCTCAAGTGACTACATCCAGTGGCTTATTTTAAATCAAAGATTGAAGAAAGTAAGTAAGAAATTCACCCATAATTCTGTCATCTAATAGGCAAACCAACCTACTTCAGAAGGAGGTATCTCATAACAAAACAGCTACTGGATTGTTTATATGCCATTAATTTTTTTGGCAGTTACATTATCAGGAGCAATAGTATCTGACTCTTGCTAGCGCTTTGCTTTAGCTTAGGGCCTTAATTGAATTAAAGGGTATGAACATGAAAGAAGTTTCAAGGCTCCCCTGTGTATAACTTCTTCATGCAAAAATGGTGAACAATTAAAGGAATAAGGTCTTTTTTTTTTCCTTTTCACAATTCCCAGTTGCATTTATTTGAAAAAGATAAGGCAACTCTGTTATCCTCTTGATGATAAAATTGGGGTTGATTTTACCATACAAGCAAAGCAGGTCATTGCCTAGGGAAAAATATAGGAAGAACGGAATCTTCTGTAATTATATTGGGGATTTCTGAGGCAGAGCAAAGGGAATCGTGTTTGTCAAGGCAGCAGAGCCTTACATTCAGCTCTGGACAGACATGCAATTAGAACGGCTTGTTCAGGATCACTTTCTGCTCCCTGATATGTGTTAAAACAGATAGCTGAGGCACCTTTATAAAAAGAAGTGGTGTTATATAAAAATAGGATATTCTATGCATTGCTATAGTGGTGATAAATTGAAATGCTTTTATTTGAGCTTTTGCTTTTGCTTAAGGCTCATGTTGATGCTTTATACATAAATTTTAGTCTTTTTTTTTTTTTTTTTTTTTTTTTTTTTTTTTTCTAATGAGGTGGCACACTTAGAGGTATCAAAGCCATTAAAGAGATGACCTCCTAATCATGCAGCCTGCTCCACCCTAGTGCAATTTTTGGAGTTTAAGAAAGCTGTGCTTGGGGAAGGAATTCCAGTTGGTGTGACCCGCTGTCACAGAGAGTGACCCGGTATATTTAAAGCATGCTTTAAAAAACAATTTGGAAAAACAGGTCACAGAGTTCACGTTTGTCCTGTCATCAGGCCAACTGTTGTGCCTCAGATGAGAGATACAGAGCTGTGACTTTAATCTATGCAGGGTACCATTAATCACCGATATATTTAGACGGTCACATTATCAGCTGTAGTGTGGACCCGATTGCTGCTAAGAGCCCAGACCCTCTGTTGCAGCAGCACTCTGCCTGGTACTGCTGCCATAAGCAACAACACTCTGAGGTGACCGGTGTTCACCTGACCTGTTGGTCCTGGGGCTCTTCATGGCGGGCCCCACGCTCTGAGCACTCCTGCAGTGACACCTTTCCTCATGCTCATGGTGCATGAGTACCCAGACACACATCTTCCTTCCTTTCAGGAAGACCTGACTCCCAGCGGCCCCTGGGATTAAGTTTCCCCCAGTCCCAAATGGAGCAGGCTTTTGCAAACTGGTGATGGTACCTCGGCTGCACTGACTGCAGTCTGCCTCTGACTGGAGTACACCATGATGTGCATGGTAACAAGGGACAGAGTTTCACGAGAGGGTTCTTTGGAAATGAACCTCCCCATTGTCACCAGTTGGCAATGCACTAGTTTCCATCACAGCATGGTCCTGAGGACTTGAACTGGATTCTTTCTGGCTGCAGCAGAACCAGGAGACATGGCCCATGAGCACATCTAATTCTCTCCACCCACTGACAAATGGGTAGCCCATGGGACCAGACTAGAGGTGGCTCGAAGGAGGCACCCAGAAGCTGTATAGCATGGCTGTTGGGAACTCAGCACCAAATGTTTTCTCTGGAAAATTTCTTCTCTTCGGCCAGAGCATGGGCATGGCCACAGAGTGGGACAGTTGCTCTTATCAGCCATTTCGAGCTTTCGAGGTTATTCTTAAAAAAGCTTCTATTCATAGACAGTGTAAGGAGGGGATTTAGTTAAGCCAGGGACAGTTCCTCAACCACTTCAAAAATGGAGCTATTCTTTACTTATCTTTCAACTAGCCCAACGTATCTTTTAAAAGTCTCTAGTAATTTTTTGCTTCTATTTATCTCCATGGGAATGTTAGGCCCACCACACTGCAGAAGAATAAGGCTTTGTTTTTCATAAAAGGCTATGCTAAGTGGAGGCAAAAACAACCACCTATATTTCATGAGGAATGATATACCTAAATAAATTTGAAATGCTCCCCTACTTTCAATTATACACTGTCATTGCTTCCCTTCCTGGTAAGTTGAAGAGTGTTTCCAATTCTATTTTTTTTATTTTTTATTTTTTTCTAAGGGTTGTCCCTGTCTCTCTTCAAAGCACTACCCATGCATAAGAAACTGAAAGTAGATATGGATTTATTCCACTTACAGAGTAGGGTTGTACGTGTATTAATGGAAGGTTCCCAATTTAAGTCTAAAACTTTAAAACCTATTAACTGAAAACTTTTCAAAATTCTTTAGAATTAAATTATCTGTTTGCACATAAGTTGTGACTAATTTGTTAAGGGAAATGTCCATTGCACCGTGTTTTATCAGTGCTGTAAGTCAAGTGGTAATCTACCTGTTTTTAAATTTTATTATTTGCTGATTTTTATTACCAAATATGCTGTTTAAATATTTAGATATTTTTTGCATCAATTTAAAAAACTGATCAGTAGGTCAAGAGCCATGTGAAGGAAATGAAAATTGGCTTTTAAATTCATAAAGAAAAGGTTTCTAAACCATTTAGCACAGTGAAAAGTGTTGTAAAACATTATCCTCTTTCCACAGAACTCCACAGTGAACCTCCGAAGAAAGCCTGTTAAATTTTAGAAGTGTATACAGCAGCAAAGAGCTCATATTTGTGCATAAATAATGAATGCTTCAAGAACAGAAAGTCATGGTCACCTTTTCAAGGAGTTGGCGCAACTGATATATAATCAATGAGGAAGTTAAAAATTATAACCATAAAAATACTTGGAGAGGACTCATGGCAGTTATAAAACAAAAGTATTCCACTGCCTTTGTTTCATTTGCTTCAGAAACGAGTATACGCAAAATTCTTCTCCACCCTCCATTAAATCTCTGCTTGGTTTCCAATCTTTGGAGTTAATGAACAACACTATTGCATTTTTATGTGACCATACATAACTATAGTTACTATAGGTAATCTTTTATGGCTTCATCTTCATAAAAGAGAGTGTTTACTTTTATCAGGAATAGTAAAACTGCTATTGCTTTTGTTCTAAAACCTCTACTGACAACATAAGCATTTCTGTGGCCAGTGTAACTACTTTATAGCTGAACTAGGGAAAGAACAGCAAGTTTCTGGCATTTACAAACGTGGTCAAAGTAATTTGAGGAAAGTAGATTCAGAATGAACTGAAATACACAGTTATAAAATTCACTGGTGTACCAAAGACACCATGAGCTGGCAACAAGCGGAATTCCCATCTCCAGCCTGACAACATGGGATTCTTCACACCATTGAAGCTCTCTGAGGTACTGAGCCCTCATGGCTGTTGCGTTAGTAACCACTCTTCTCTTCAAATCTTGGGCAATTGAAGTTCATCCTTGTTATCCTTCTAGTCATTGGCTGGAATACTGAGGTCACATCAACACAGCAGAAAAATAAGATTAGGTTTGTCATTTTAAGACTGTTTTGTTCTGAATTTTCTGCAGTAGCCTATAATTTAAAACATGCATATGAAAAATGCAGTTTTCAATCATTATTTCTTACTGTAGATTCCACTACCTTGAAAAGAAAAAGATGACCAGTCTTTGGGAAAAATCAGCTATTACTAAGTCATCTTCACATAAACTAATGTCTTTGCCCTTGATACAAAGTAAGAAATTGCATAACTTATGACCAGATCATTTCCTCCAGGACTGCAGCTACTGAAAAAGCTCTTTTTGGATCACTCCTGGACATCCCTGACCATTTCTTTATACTGTGATATCAATATGGAAAACCCAGGGGGTATGCACCCAAACCCAGAGGCAGCTTTGAACAGTTCTCCTGGAATATTTTCTATTACCATTGTTTTCTTCTTAGTGTGAAACAGAAGCGTTCAGGTGCCAGCAGCACCAGCTCTGGCATGGCCCGTGAAGCCACGATGAGTAGATGAGACTGCACCTCCGATCTGGTGGGAGGAGATGACTCTGCAGGAAATACCCTGCAGCTCCAGGGTAACAAAACCGAGTGGAAACAATGAAGGCATGTCTACGAGGAGGAAAGGAATGCGCTGCAGACATTCCCTGCCTTCGCCTTGCACATGTTGGTTTCTTGGTATGATGTGGAGCAGTTTCGGGGCCTGAGCTGGCTGCAATGAGCTGGCATCAGAGTGGGGCTGAGACAGCTGGTGTGGCTCCACCTGCTCATGGTGTTGTGCCCCAAGGGACATATGGTGTTCTTGTTCTTCTTGGTGTAGATGGGCATGCCTTTAGCTCTCCCTTCCCCCTCTGTCTTATGTGAATTTCCACTTGTTCCCTCTCCGCTGTCTCCTAGCTGAATTGCTGGGTAGAAACTCTAGGGTGAAGAAATTGTTGCTGCAAGGACATTTTACACAGAACTTCAGAGGCTTCTCTATGTTATTGTTATCTCTATGTAATTTTTTGTAAGTCAGGCTTTCATGAAGAATTGAATTAAAAAAAGTTTTTTAAAAAATCAAGAAATCCTCTTAAATTATTTGATACTGAATTAAGACATAGGAAATAAAAGGAAAGAAAAAGCACTGAAACAGTAGGTTTGTCCTCTGCAAGCTCAGGCTCTTGTATTAATGCATTGCGTAGTTGTGAAGAAAATGGCTTTCTATCTTTGCCTGTGTGTTAGATCCTGCTGGAACACTCTGTTCCCTGCTCTGAGGAACACTTAATGCGGCTCGAAGCATGTGTACCCAGCGCTACATGGAAGAACCGAGCAGCTCCTCCCACACAGCCAGGCGCATCTCCTTTCTATTGTAAGAGGGGTATCAAGCAGCTTTTTGTTCCTGTCTCTGGAAATAAATCAGAGACAAACAGGGGAAAGTGTAGGGGGGGAACGGTCACCACTTGAGGGTGGTGTTGGAAGCAGGACAGGAAGAGACTTAGAACACAAGGCTGTGTTTTGTTAATAAATCCTATGCTTTTTTCTTTTTAATTAGAAAGCTGTGCTTTTATTTATTTTTTTTTTCATTGCACATCTGTTTGAGACATCTGGTTAATCTAAATCAGAACTAATGGCCTAATTTTATTAAGGTATATGTTTCTGCTCTTTCTGCTGTCAAGGTTTTTATTTTAATTTTTGTTTACTTCTTCTGACAATTTTTAAAAACAATGAAGGAAAAAATCCTTTTTTTTTTTTTTTATGAGATAAAAGTAAATTACTGTTTGTGCTTGTATTTAGGACCCTCTCCCACCTTTTTCAGTGTTATCAAGCATGCTCTTGTTAGATTCTTCACAGTCAGTTCTTGTGTTCTGCAAAAAATAGTACCATTATAACCCATAATGTTTTGTCTTTTTCTTTTCTGTAGGAATTAGCAATAAAGGACAAAGCAGGTTCCTCGGTTTACAGCACATCTCTCAGAAAGGAGAAAAAGCAGTGTGAGCTCTGAGATGCAAGACCCTGATCATGTGCCCTAAAATCATGATCCTGTTCATTTGCAATTGTATGGATAATCTCATCAAAGTCAGGGAGATTACTCACAAGAGTGAATTTAGAAAAGGAAGTTACTGAGCGTTAGGTTTGCTCACTGCTTCTGGGGAGAGAGTTGCATAGGGATCAGCTAAACATGAATTTTAGACATGCAACACATATAAGTGTAAAGGGGAGAATAACTACACTTTCACAGAGGTATGTTTGAAGTCTTCACTCAAAAATATAGTTGAATGCCGGTATATATACAGTTACATAACCAAACAAGAACAGAGTATCTGTGATTTTTTTAAAAAGCTTTTTTTTTTTTTTTTTTTTTTCAATCTGATCATATCCAGAAGATCTATCAGTACTCAGAGGAAGGTAATATTCAGACTCTCTGTGTGATGTTCCCTCAGACTGCCAAATCTGTCCAAGAGAACTAATTATATTAATTTTGCTCTGAGAATTCACAGGCTAAATTTCTGTCTGAGACTGATTAAAAAGCCTGAGTTAATACCATTGCAAAGAAAAGAAAAAGCTGTAACAGGAGCAGTGCCATGACTACAAATGACAATAAGAAAGAGAGTAAGTTGCAATAAGTGTTGGCTAGAAAAAATGAAAAAAAAATTGATGTGTCTGTTTTTACAGCAGTGTATTCATTGCATTGATATGCAAGATTTAGATTTGACAGATCACAACGAAAGAATAAAAAAGTAGCTAATCTGAAATCATTTGTCCTTTATAGCCAGAATGGAACTGAATGGAACATGTGCAGGACCACCTGATTTACAACCAAAAAAATCACATCCAGCTTTGGCAAATGAGAAATATGGCTACAATCAATTCTCCTCACATCAGACTCTTTATTTCCCACTTAACTCATGTCAGAAAATGCTATGAGTTTCTGAGATAGAGGCGTACGTCTATCCACATGTTATAGTCACTGTTTTACTCATTCTGTCTTACTAAGAGAACAGTGGGCAATCTCCTTTGTGGTCTGTGCAGGCCTAGCCTAAAATCTCCAGTGTTGCCATCACAAAGTTTCCACGTTTTGCTATTTGAGGTACCTTTGAGAAAGGCAGATTTACTAAGGCTTCATAGCTAGTACTTCAGATCTGGTCCAAATGAGCCATCCGTTTGAAAATCGATCAAGTTTCCAAATCACAAACATAAATAAAGCTGTTCAAGCAATTTTTATGACATATCTGGAAAGTAAGTGAATGACTATTTTCTGGGTATTTTAAAGGATTTTCAAAAATCTGTCTGGATTTTTTAACCACAGCATTAAGTGAAGTACACAAACTGCAAATACTAAGGAAAAATGAATACAGTAATATATAAATATATATTTCTTAAAATCTTCAACTGTTTTTATGACATTTACACTTACAATCTGCAGATAGTTCTGATTCTAAAACAGGAAATACTGTTATAAAACTATCACTAAAATTCATATTATGTGACTAACATAGGCTAGCGGACTCTTCACAGCTTGGAGCTCTGCTCTGGAACTGATGTTTTTACAAAGAAACATACCCAGATGTGTTTAGATAGATCAGATGTTTAGATGGCTATTCTGTGAGCAAGCATTATGCAGAGCACCACGTTACAATCCATAATGATTTTGCTGCCCTTAATGCAGTAGCTGATAAACTTCATCCAGCTGTAATATTGTGTCCCTGCTGCTGATTTCATGCCTGGGCTGTCCTCCCAGCAGGTTGTCTCTGCCGGTGCCACCTTGGCCTGATTGTGGTGGGACCAGCAGCCCCATGCTGACCCACAAAGCGTGTTTGGGCAGTCAGCAGTGCAAAAACCCCTACACAGCCACTACAGAGAAGGCAGTTTTCAGATAATTTTAGGCTTTTTTAAAGCTATATTGTAGGCCACAAAACCCTCAGAATCAGAGAATTATAAATCTGTTTATCTCCTCTCCCATCTCAGTTGCACCATGAAAAACTACAGAACAGGCAAAATTTTGGACTTTGAGTTGGCATGACGTTATCATTTGATTACAGACTATGACAGCAAATGGTTAGAACATTCTTTTAACTTAAAAACTCCTTTCACTTTAATATTATTGCTAACAACTTTCCCATCAGGGCTGCAATCTCTGACTGTTTATCTCACCTGTATTAGGTTCTCCTGTTTTATTCATAAGTGCATAGAAATGAAAAAATAGATGTGTAATAATGGTTATGTATAACTCTGGGTTGTGAGGAGCTCTTTACTGACAAGTCTTCAAATGATCTGCTTCTATCGTCTTCTTAAATTGTTGTTACTATTGGATCCAAATGATGATTGCTTTGCCAAAAACAAGCACCCCATTTGCTGCCACACCTGCTATTATCCCACTGGAAAAAAATAATCTTTGTAACAAAACCAGACTACTACTACTTTCTGAATTTGCTTTTTATTCAGTACATGCGCATGCCACCACATGTTGTTTGGTGATCTCAAACGAGTAAGATTGGAAAACCCTTCTCTTGAACCTGTCCTTGCCAGATTATGGTTTCTGCTACTTGAGGTTCATGACACATGGAATATCTGCCCTGTGAGCTGGACCTTTTGAAATCAGACTTATTCCCCACCGAGTAAGCATTTTTCTGTATGCAATATGTGCAGCAAAGTTTGTCGTGTTTGGACATCACAAGGTTTTCCTGACGTTAGTTTTGCAGAAGGTGCAGTACATACAACCAACGCTAACTTCATCCCTGCACATCCAGGCCTTCCCACCCAGCGGTGGAGGTGCTTGATAGGCATTGCTGGACTCTGGCTGAGCTGACTTGTACCGCTGGCTGAAACAGGAACACCTGTGGGAGAAATGGTCTGAGGAATTCAGAGCCTGATAAAGCAGCCTAGGAATGCAGAGTTTGTGTGTGTGCACAAGTGAGCATGTTTCAGGGAAAGGGGGATTCCCAGTGTGGTCACAGATCAGACTTTTGCCCTTTCTCTGACTCATAACAATCTATCTTAAGCTTTCAAAGGCAAGAATATGACTGGCTTCTTCACCCCCAGACATTCTGAGGATAAGCCACTCATTAATACAGCACTGTGGTTACTTTCAATGTTGTAATGCTGGGTTGAGAGAAAGGCCTGAGAGCAGAGATGAGTCCCTGCCCCACCTCACAGCGCCTCTTCGCAAGCGGCTCCATTGACAACACGTTGCTGAGCCCAGGCCTGAGTCCAGACACGTCCTGTGGCAATACAATATGAAGGGCAGCTTGCTCTCAGGGACTGGCTGTAGGCAAAAAAAAAACAAACAAACAACCAAATAAAAAAAACCACCAAACCCACCAAAGGCCCAACATGATCCTTAACAGGAACGTAAGCACACTCCCCAGTGAACTCAGCAGTGAGGTGGCCCAAATGTTTATCTCCATTTTAACATGATCCATGTGGCCAAAGTCCTTGCAAGAAGGGCTCCAGGACCTCTAAGGCAGAAGGAATGCATCCCTGGAAACTACGCAGAGCAGGGTGGGAGCTCTTCGCCTGGCTATGGGGCCCTGGGGCAAGCAGCGTGTACACGCAAGGCTGGACACAAACCCTCCAGGTTACAGCCGCCCCTGGCACAGCAGCTTAATGTCTCTACTGCTGTGACCAGGTATTCGGAGCAAAGGCTAAGAAAGCTGAAACATTAATAAATGCTTTGTGCATCCCATGGTGAGCTTTCCTCTGCAGAAACAAAAAACAAGGAGGCAGCCTTTTGCTATAGGCTTTCAAATGCTTGCTAAGTAACAAAAATAATGTGGTGTTTTAATAACATCAACCTACACTAAAAAATAAACTCTATACAAGGAATGGATTAGTGATATACCTTATGTATTGCAAACAGCACTCCTCAGCTAACAAGTGAGAGAAAGCTTATGCCGAGGTAAGTCATATATACAGCTTTTTAGAGACAAATGCCTTGGTTTTTTCATCTGTTACTTCTTTATTAGGTCGATGCTAAACGTGGCAAAATCATAGCTAAAACAATGGAACAGGAAGAGAACAGACCTAATTCTTTTCTTCACTGAACAACTTCAACAAAATACCACATAAAAATCCTCTAACACCTTCACACTTTCCTGTCTTCCTTATTCTGTCAGGAATAGTTTCCCAAACAGGAAAAAAAAATAAAAATAAAAATAATAAAAATCCATGCTGTACATGTAATGCAATTATTTTCATAAACAAGTATGTATTAATTCAGATTCTAGGACCAGAACAAACTAAAAAATCAAATAATTCTCATTCTTCTCTTTTGAACTTTTGAATCTTCCCACTTACCATGAGGAGCATTCTGTAGCTTCCTTCAGAAAAAGCTCGGAAAAGACTGTGTTGCAATAGTTACAGGGTGTGTGTGTGGCACAGATAAAAGTAGTTGTATTTCTATTACTTGTTTCCATGATGACAGAACTCAGAAAGCACTAGGATCTCTCCAGACCAATAGTGAGAAACAGTGCCTGCCAAAACAACATGAAAGAAATGTTGTAAAGGTTGCATTGTATTGCTTAAAAGTTAGGAAATAGCAGAAGCTGGGTTGCCAGTACAACCTTAATTCAACCCTTCTGTGCATATTCATTATGATCCAGTCTTTAATTACACGATCGCAAAATCTTTTCCTTATTTTCTCTCCCTAGGGCCTCTGCTTCATGTAAAGGATCAGATGGACTGAACAAGGCACTTGTTAAATGTTTACATTCATCCCCTTCAGCACTCTGCTGTCAAGGTACCAGTGAGCATCTTCTACTATTGACCAGGCTTCCTCCTCTATGTCTGGAGCTGCCTGGGCAAAGGTGGACACCTCTATGTGTTCCCCTAAGTGTACAGGTGCTAAAAAAGTTTAGAGCAAAACAGTAGATCGGTAAAACATGCCAGCATTCTGTCAGGAAGCTAAAGTACAAACCAGCAGCCATCCCAAGGTATAACCGGCTTCTCTGGTGTTCTCTACTGAAGTCCTATCAAGGAAAGTCAGCTTTCCCTGCTCCTGTGAGCTGTATGCCAAAGATTCATCATCACTAAGAGCATGCATACTTTAGAGATGAGGATCTCTGGGAGCATTTCACAGGCAGGAAGTGGAAGCAGCTCTTTTCCTATCCCACCACAGCACTGAGATGGAGGCAGACTTTGCCAGACTGGGAAAACAAGACTCTCTCTGCATCAGCAGCTCCTGCCACCTTCCTCCCTCCCACGGCCTGGGATGAGGTCCTGCTGGCGGGCATCTCCCAGAGCCTTACCCTCAAAGTTACATTTGAATTGCTTGCTGGCTTTGCAGTGAGAACACCGAGGTAGTTCATTCCTCACTAGCAGACTGGATCTGTATGCACAGCGATTTATCCATTCCATAGACAAGGCCCTCTTTATGCATGCTGTAACTGTCTGGAAGTAATAGAAACTAACAGAACTTCTTGATTGGCAAAATGGTCTGAGTTTACTGACTTTGCAGGACATTTAAAGGAGAACACTTGATACACTAGCAAGCTTATATTAAAAATATATATATATATATATATGTTTCTTACTTTCTCACAGAGTGTGGGATGAGGTGCACGCTGCCATTTTCTTCATGTAAAATTCAAGGGGGATGATTCAAATCTGATCTGCACAGCCTTGCTGTCCATAGCAGCTGTGGCAAGCTGAGGAAAGCTTGTTAAACCTGTTTTGGGGTGCTCTTTACATAAGACAACTTATCTACTTCAGAGTTCCTGAGACTACTCCTGAGCTTGATTCTGGCTGGAACTAAGCAGGAGAGGTGGGAAATTGGCTCAGATGAAGCTGAGATGCAAGCAAAGGTGGCCAGTGCTACACTCATGTTACATTCTCTTTTGCTGAAGCACTTCCAAGTAGTTATTCTGTTGTAATCACAATGCTCTGACAATAAGGTAGATTTTGAACAAAAGGAGTGGTATTTTCCAGTAGGCTGATGGACCTCATTGTGAAAGAAGAGAATCGTCTGCTGCTCTGAGGTCTGAAAAAGAACAGCAAATTCCAAGCTGTGAACAAAACAGAAATGGCTGCTCTGGATGCACTTTACGTGTGCTGAGGAAGCACGGGGTTAGAAGGGATGGCTGGCACCAATGGTGCAGCACGAGGAGGGTCAGTTTGTCAGCTCCTCCTGCTGCACAGGGCAGGACAGCTCATGACCACTAAATGTGATACACTGAGGTTAGCGAGGGAAACAATAGAAGAGACTGTGCTCTAAAACCTTCACCAAGATTTTTAGCATGCAGCAAAGCTGTGGATTTAAGCTCTCAGGATTATCTTTTGAAGGTGTTCTGCATATCTCCCTTGTGTATAGACAGCCAAAGTGAGAGTCCCTTGAGGCTCAGAGTTAGATAGATAGACTGAGATAGACAGAACAACTCCTGAGTGCAGAGAAAAGATGGAAAGCACTATTCAAATACAGCCCTAACACCACAAAAGTACTGTATTTTCATCTTTTCTTTAAATTATTTCACACATATGTTTGTATATATTTCATTATTGGTTTACTGAAAAAGAAATATTAGGAATTTTTAATGTGCCTATAATGGTTGGATTTCTGAACTTTGACTGCAAGCACTGTACATGCAAATAGCGGGCAAAATTTCATTGGCACCTTAGCATAGGGGCAGAGCGTATGCCTGAGGGGAAGAATGAACTTCCTATCAAAGAAGCTACACTTTGTGCTTTTAAAAATAAACGGGACTTCTGCCGCTTTCACCTCCCCCTTGACCATGCAAAAAGGGAGACACATAGTACTGGGGGGCCTCAGGTTTCACCCTCTTCTCGGCCATTGCTAACTGACTAAGATGCGCCAGTGCTCCTGCCTGCCCTGTGTTTTCCCATCACAAAGAAAGCGATACAAAAGCCAGGATAGTTGCATGGTCTAAATCATAGAATGTTTTGGGTTGGAAAGGACCCTAAAGACCATCCAGTTCCAACCCCCTGCCATGGGCTGGTTGCCACCCACTGGATCAGGCTGCCCACGGCCCATTCTGGCCTTGAACACCTCCAGGGATGGGGCATCCACCGCTTCTCTAGGCAGCCTGTGCCAGGGCCTCACTACCCGCTGAGTGAAGAATTTCCTCCTAACATCTAATCCAAATCTCCCCTTTTAGCTTAAGACCATTCCCCCTTGTCCTGTCACTGTCAGGCCGCATAAAAAGTCGCTCTCCCTCCTGTTCACAAGCTCCTTTTAAGCACTGGAAAGCCACAGTGAGGTGCCCCCAAAGCCTTCTCTTCTCCAGGCTGAACAAAGACAGTGTGCGCTGTTGAGCAGCAGAAGGTGCCTGGAAGACTAAAAACAGTATTTCTGGGGTGTCCCCACAGCTCCACGGATAAGGCTTGGCCCTGCGAGAAGGCCCTTCCCTTGCTTGCACCCACAGACCGCGGCTTCGCTCCTTGCTCCCAACCCAGAGCCCTCCGTGGCCCCGAGGCCGCGGTCAGCAAACAAAGGCCAAAGCCGCACTGGGGCCAGGGGCTGAGGCGCAGCTGCACCTCACGCGGCTGAGGGGAACGGGGAGGGGGGGAGCGCCCGGCCTCCTCCGCTAGCTGTGAGGAAACGCGCGCAGCGCGGGGGACAT